>AWUE01023033.1:0-26401 GCA_001974825.2 Corchorus olitorius
ATTATAATTATCAAAAATAAAGTATGTAAATGTAGCCTATGTGTTTTCTAAACGCAAGCACAGGCTCGTTTGCTAAACGCTAGCACAGGCTCGTTTGCTAAACGCAAGCACAGACTCGTTTTCCAAACGCAAGAACATGAGACGTACATTGCAGAAGCGTTTTCTCAACACGCGTTTGGGTTTTCTGATGCGTTTTGTAATCAATGATACATGAAGTAGGATATAAAGTTTCTATTCCTTGGTGATTGATTGCATGGTGCGGCAGTTATCCATTTTTACTCCCAAGCATTCGTGCAACGACCCGTTTTTTCAGCGCAGCCCATGCGTTGGAGCTAACTTTTCACCAGATTCGTTGCCAGAACGCGCGTTTGGAGGAAGCAGCAGCATGCGCCGACGCAGGCCAAGGGAATTTCGAAATTGGCTTTAATTTGAAGATAACAAATGTATTTCAAGGAAGAATGGCGTTCTAGAGCATTTCCTCATCAAGCAAACGCATCCAGAGAAGCTTTCTGAAGAGCAACAAGTCGTCGTTTCAGCGAAGGATCAAGTAAGGAAGAGTTTCAGGCCCATGAAGACTCTCCAAGGCCCATGACCAACCCCTATATAAAGGAGGCGAACCCAAGGTTTCAAGGGGACTACTGAACTCATCAACACATCTCAAAACTAAGCCCTGAGCTTTTTCTCTGAAATTCTGCAAACTTCTGCATAATTTCTCTGCTTTTCTTACAAGTTCATACTTGTTCTTCCATTTTTACTGCTTTTGATCTTGTCTCCGGACATGTTAACAGTTGTAATCCGTTTCCATCAATGAAATAGTAATCATTTGCTATTTTTCCTTGATTTGAGTACGAAAAACCTTTGAAACAGATATAAAATGAAGAAAATCTGAATCAATGATTTAAACAATCCATTTGTGACTTTGATTCGGTCCCGCAATCCGCTTGATCTTAAATCCACTGCAACCAGCACTAAATTACTGTTCGTAAGACTTTGTCAATTTACTGTAAATTGACTGGCACGCCCTCGCCATAAGTATTTGCTCAAAACTCGAGAGATTTTTGGCGCAACACTTTGTCATTGTACCTTTGGTGCCCTGTTGCTTGTCTATGAACTAACTATGCTGAACTGTGGGAATTCGTAGTGAAAGAGAACTGTTTGTATAAATGTTCATGGGGTGTGTGATTTGGATGGTGAATGGCGTTTGCTGTCATGAATTGCTTGAGAGTGAAGTTCTATTGGTGTGAAAAACTGCTTTAGGGAATTTTCTCTTTTCTCATGTTTGCTCAATTCCTAGAAAAGGACTTGTGATCTGCTATTACTTTGGGAAATTGAGTCCTCAAATCCTCTTCCTCCAAATGCTTTCTAATTCTAAACTTCTTGATGTCAGGGCTGACCTTGGCGTTGAAACAATTTCATTCCACCAGACTGAATGTCCAGTACTCACGACACATATGCCATAGTGAATCCTGAATCAAGGAATCGAGAGCTAGGAAGGTTTGGCTCCCGGAGGTTGAAACGTTGGAGATTGAGCCTTAGTGGAGCACTAAACAGGACATGGGTGGCATTTCACCTCTTGTAACCAAAATTGTATGGAGGCCAAAGGCACTTCCTTTTATTAATGTGTATATATACAGCAGAATGTGGCATATAATGCCCCCACCCAAATTGACAATGCGATTTTGATGGCCACATGACTAAGCTAAATCATGACGAGGAACATGAATGCATGCATGACCAATTTGTAGTCCCTATGTCTCATTTTTGTAATTTTTAAAATGTCAATTTAATTTATTCGGGTAAATTTGATCAAAAAGCCAATTTTCTTTCTAATCCACTCTTGTTAAGATCCGAAAGTCCTAACTTTTATTCTCCCAATTGAATTTATATAAAATGAATTAGACTGGTTAAGAGCCAATTAATCCCATGTCAATTCGATTGAATAAAGGAAATTACCATTTGAAAAAGGGACAAGAAATGCCAAATTGCTAATTGAATTTATGAGACCATAGGCAAATGCTATAATTTGAATTTACCAGTGAAGTAAACTCTTCTGTTTTCTTTTCGACTTTTTTTTTGAACAAACAAGGTGATATTTATCTTCTCATTTATTAAGGATGTGAAATAAAAATAAAGTGACCTAAATGGCGGTGCGAAGGCAAAAGTCCAATTAAACCCAATTGAATTAAAATGCAAAATGATGTCCATGCAAGGGTTATGCAAAGAGACATGCTCGTCTTATACTAAAAAGACAACCATTGTGCAAATGCAATTGAGACAAGGTTAAGACAGAAGGAATTTGAGAATGACCTAAATAACCTTAAATGCATAAATAGAAAATCTACCCAAATTAGAGGATACAGTCGAAAACGAGTGTTTACAAGAGGGAAGAACTGTGAAGTCTAAACTAATTTCAACTAACTTAGAATTTTATTAAGAATTTTATTAGAGATTTAATATGGTGTAATTAAGGATGAAAATGAATGAAAGTTAGAAATTTGGGCCTAATTGAAGGAAATGGATGTTCTGGAGGCAAAAGCATAATTTTTCCATTGGAATAAAATGAGACCCATTTTATAATGGTCATCTTCTTCTTCCCCGTTTAAACATTCATTTTTTTTCTCTCTCTCTAGCGAAAGTAGTCTCTCTCTCTATCTCAAATCTTTCACCCAAATTCCCCTCAAAGTTAACATGCAAACAAAGAAGAATAATCTCCTTTCCAAGCTCTTTCTTTTGCTCTAAATACATTGGAATTTCGTAGGGATTTGAGTTTGGATAACTCAAACTAAGGTGAGGAACTTGTCAAGATTTCTATAATTTGGAGTTGTTTTGATGAAGATTTTTAACTTAGTTTGTGTTTGAGAGGTTGAGGCAAGGAAATTGAAGCATAAGAGCACTTGGAGGTGTAAGGAGTTTAGAGTTTGGATTCTTGGGTAAGTTGATTTTGAATATTGAAGTTGAGTTTTTGTTGAAATTGTTGATATAATTGATGTTTTGGAAATGATTAAATGTTTATGTTGCTTTGGATGGTGTTTGGATTAAGATTGGAACTAAAATGGTGAAAATTTTGACTTAAGAAAGGTAAAAGGGGGGGGGGGTATTTGGCTTGGCCGGAATCTGGATTTTCCAGATTCCAGCGCCATTCTGGTGGCCGGCTGGCCTAGCGGCACCTGGGCCTGCGCGTGGCCCAAGCCCGCGTGGCCTGCTCAGTAGGCCAGCACGGCCTAGTGGCGCTGGGCCTTGCTGGATTGGCTAAGGCCCAAGCGGCCTTGGCCCCAAAAAAAAGGAAAAGGAAAAGAAAAGAAAAGAAAAAGGGGAAAAGGGAAAAGGAAAAGAAAAAGGAAAAATGGAAATAGGAAAATAATAATAAAAATAAGGAAATTAAAGATTTATTTGGAGATAAATATTTGGGACTAATAAATTGGAAAGTGGAATTACTATTTTACCCTTGGATGGGTAAAATTACTAAATCACCCTTAAGATATTAAATTACGAAATTACCCTTTGAAGAGGAATTCAAAGAATTCGACCTACATCGGTTGTGATAATTTGTTCGAATAATTCTCATGCTTCTCCGTAATATTCATAAAATTATAAAATGTCCTTGATTGGTCTAAATTAATCTCCGAATAATTTACCCTTGATTGGTCTAAATTACCAATATGCCCTTAGTAGTCAAATTTACGAAATTACCCTTAAGGGTGAATTTGAGAGAATTCTACTATGTTGTTCACATCAAGAACTATGTATGTACGTTATGAAACCTATAATAAGTGTAAATGACCATTTTACTCTCAAATGACTAAAATTATAACTTTACCCTTAGAAAAGGATTTGGCTTACATAATAATGTTAATTGACCATGTAAGGTTAGAGGAGCACCGTAACAGCCTAATATGTCAAAATTACCGTTTACCCTTGATATGAGAAATTACAGTTTTGCCCCTAACGGTTAGAAATGATTAAATGAATTCCAGGCCCGACATGCCATATTTATTTATTTATTTACCGGTTCGGCGTGTTCATGAGAGAACTAAATTGGGTGTGCTGCGGGCACCACGCAGTACCAGACCCAAGCTAACGTTAGGGCAACGGGCTTGTTTGGAACAATGAGAAAACTGATATTTTTTACTAATGATTTGATGATGACGAAAATGCCCCTGATGGTTTCGGAGGTTGACTCGGGCCAAGATCACTTCTGATAGGTTTTATTGGCAGCCCATTTGTTTATGAAAATGATAAATGATTTCATGTACTTGTTTTATTGCTAACCATGATTTTATGACTTGGTTTTCTTACTTGCTTTGGTTGTGAGTGCACCCCACCCTCTTCTGGTCCTCCTTTGAGGGTGGCTCACTCACTGGGTACATTCGTGTACTCACTCCTCAAATTCTTGCTGTTTTCAGGGTAGTTAGGACTCACGCATTCTCGGACAATCGAGTCGGTGGCGTAGGCTGTTATCAGTGCTCTTAGAGGTATTTCTCACTACATAACGGGTCCCACAGGCATTTTCTCTGTTCATTGTAATTCCTCGTGCCTTGTTTCTTGATTACTAACTCACTATTTGGATTTGACTTGGTTTCCGATTATCAGAATAAGTTTATTATTTCGATTTTTGACGGTTCTGCTTTTACTCTGATTTGTAAACTTGAGAATTTGAAATTTATTCTATGTTCCCGCTTTTATTGTTTTTGATCTGGTATCGACACTTCGTGATACCTTGGTTACGTGTGACGCTCAACACGTATTTCAAGGAGACGCGACGGTTGTTCACGCTCGACATCCGGGTCGGGGCGTGACACGCAAGGTGGGGAAGACAAAGGGTGTTGACAAGGTTCGACAGCTTACTAGAATGAGCTCAAAGAAGATTATAAGTGTTGGGAGGCTGAATGAAGGAAACAGTTTGTGGGCAATTCTTGTCTTGATTGAGAATGTGTGGAAGGAAATGGTGTATGTGCAGAAGGAAGTTTAGGAAATAGCAGCTGATAGGCTTGGTGCTTGTCCTGCAACAACCACCTCCGATATATGAAGCTTATGTTCTGGAATTATCAAGCCATGGGGTCAACCTTGACAATAGAATCACTTCATGACATCAGGAAAAACCATGACCCTTAGATCCTTTTCATTATGGAAACATAAAATAAGTTAGAAAAGTTGGAGCAAATAAAAAGAGGCTTGAAATTCTAAGGGCGTTGCTATGTCGAGCCTATTGGCATCGGAAGAGGACTTCCTTTAAGGTGTGGACACTTGATATACAAGTGAAATTTTTGGAATTGGTAGAAATCTCATTGATACTGAAGTTCTAGATGAGGATCAGGGAATATGGAGTAGGATTTTTTGGGTGTATGGTGCTCCAGACAATTACCTTTGTCCTTAATAAAATAAAATCTAAATCAGCTTTAATAATTAGAAACAAAGCCTAATGGCTTTAATTAAATAACGGAACCAATTTGATATTGGCTTAAAAGATAAAGCAATTTTGGCTTTTGGAATAATCACATCATCTCCCATAGCCTTTGTGGCGATGGTGAAGTCACGTATTTTCTTAATTAATATTAATTCGATTATTAATTAATTAAATTACAAGGAATTTTCCAAGTGATTTTCTAGGGTGGCTAGGGCATAGGGAACAAGTCAATTTGCCACAATTATTTAATTACCCAAACTGCATATTAGTGTATAAATAATTTAAATTTTGTTTTCTTAGTAAAGCTACAAATTGTCAGTAATATATGCCATGTTAAAACTTTTTTTTTTCAATACTATGTAACCTTTAGAACAAAGGCTAAAATCCTAATATTACATAGATAATCAATTTAGTATTAAGAGAATGAATCAAGTGGATTCATATTAAATTTCACATGTAATTTTTCTATTCTAAAAGATTAAATTGGGGGGAAAATTATTCTTAACTTATCGCCTCCATCAATGAGATATGATTTAGATAACTTGAAAAATAAGTAAATAACTATATATTTTATGAGTAAACCTGAAAGCAAATATTTAGGTGTTTTTATGTTTCAAAAGTGTTTTGAACATTACATGACTAAAAATTACAAGATTTATTTTTGTCTTTCCTTCTAAATTTATATCCTTTTAAGTCATTTTGCCTTTTTACCCCATATTTTTAATTTCACATAAATAGAAAAAAGTCAAATTTCTACTGCACAAAAATTTTTCATAGATGCATTGTGGTTTCTTTCTACCAATACTAATGGCAAAGGCTGATTTCCTTTCCATCTTTTTTCTTTTAATGGTTTTGAATCAAAACTTTTCATCAGCAGCAACTGCATAAGGTGGTGAATCCCTGATTAGAAAAGCATGCAAGGAAAGTAGGAATCCAGACTTGTGCAAAAGCACATTAGAAACCGACCCGTTGACCAAAAAGGTAGAAAGCTACCACAGCCTTTGCAGGGTTTGAAGCTTATGTCTTGGAATTGTCAAGCCATGGGGTCAACCTTGACAATAGAATCACTTCATACGAATCTAGTTGTGTTAGATTCAAAACTATCCTTGAAAAGCCTCCAAAGATCTACTTGACAACTTCAACTTCTAGATGTGTATGTGGATCGATAACCAAGCTAGCCTTCTTTTTCTTTCGTCGACTTGGATGGATAATTAGACCTGCAATTATCAACCTAATATCACAAGATTCACAAACAATTAAACAATCACAACCTAATAGTTTGCAAGGACTCTACAAGATTGAAGAACCCTAAGTATGCTTAAACTAGAACGAAGAAGCTAAAATAATCAATTTGGGTGAATAAACCTCAATTTTATTGAAAACTTAACTTGTATACAAAAGATGGGTTTGGTGCCTTTATATAGGCATATGGGACGACTAGATCTAGAAAATAAGCCCCCCCTTGGTGGTTTACATAAGCTTGGGCGGCACATAATGGAAAAGACTAGGAAATAGCCTAATTCCAAGTCAAACTAGGAAAAATAAATAATAAGGATAATGGGATTGGACTTAGTTAAACAAGGCCCAATCCAATTTTCTTCTAAACATTAAATAAACTAATCTAAGATAGAATAAGCCCATGAATGGCCTAATTACACAATAAAGCTCATTCATCCATCGATTGCAAGCAAAGTGATGAACTTGGAATCGATGGGAATATTCTTGCCCAAATCATCATCAAAGCTCTTCAAATGAACTCCGATGGTCTTCAAGTCTTCAAGATGAGTTCGATCAAGGCCCAATAATGCATCCTTGAATCTTTTGGCTCTTGCTCTTGTCATTGGACCTAATGGCAGCTTGAATGGATAAAATGGCATTTTTGGCATCTCCTTGGTGCTTGAAACATGTTGTGCACAAACTCCATGATCTTCATGCTTCTCCATGCTTCCTTGCACTCCATTCTCATCCTCTCCATTGTCATCTTGATGTCCTTGATAAGCCCTTGGCACATCATTCCCTCCCCGTTGAAAAGGATTTGTCCTCAAATCTGAATCATTATCAAACAAAGACAAATCAGAAACATTAAAGGTAGCACTAATATTACCATACTCACTAGGAAGATCTAGCTTGTAGGCATTGTTGTTGATCCTCTCCAACACTTGGAATGGACTATCTCCATGGGGTAAGAGCTTGGTTTCCTCCTTTCAGGAAACCTCTCCTTCCTTAGATGCAACCAAACCCAATCTCCAGGCTCAAATATAACCTCTTTGCACCCCTTGTTAGCCATCTTCATGTAGTGTTGAGTCTTTTTTTCAATGTTTACTCTAACCTTCTCATGAAGTTCCCTAACATAACCGGCCTTTCTTTCACCATCCATGTCAACTTGCACACTCAAAGGTAAACTCATTAAATTCAAAGGAGTTAAAGGATTAACGCCATACACAATTTCGAAAGGTGAATAACCAGTAGTACTATGTATGCTTCTATTGTATGCAAATTCAACATGAGGTAAACACTCTTCCCAAGTCCTTAAGTTCTTTTTAATCAAAGCTCTAAGCAAGGTAGATAAAGTCCTATTAACAACTTCAGTTTGACCATCAGTTTGAGGATGACAAGTAGTTGAAAAGTTAGCTACATTAATGGCATCATCAGTTTTAGTACATGCAATAAAGTGTGCCATCTTAGAAAACCTATCTACCACAACAAAGATAGAATCTTTACCTCTCCTAGAACGAGGCAAACCTAACACAAAATCCATGCTAATGTGTGTCCATGGTTCATGAGGAATAGGCAAAGGAGTATACAATCCATGAGGTTTAGATGTAGATTTAGCTTGTAAACAAACAATACAAGTAGAAACATGTTTTCCTACATCATATCGCATCTTAGGCCAAAAGATGTGTTCATGCAAGATCTTATATGTTCTATCAACTCCAAAGTGACCCATTAATCCCCCCTCATGCGATTCCCTTATTAGCACAAAATGCAAAGAACTAGAAGGAACACATAATCTAGATTCTTTAAACAAAAATCCATCATGCTTATAATACTTTCCAAAACCAGAATTTTCACATGCTTTAAAGATATCACCAAAGTAAGCATCATTAGCATACAATTCCTTAATAAACTCAAATCCAAGAAACTTAGAATCAAGCATGGAAAGTAACACATACCTCCTTGAGAAAGCATCAGCCACAACATTCTCCTTACCTTGCTTATATCGCACCACATAAGGAAAACTCTCAATGAACTCTACCCACTTAGCATGTCGTTTGTTCAACTTTTGTTGACACTTCAAGTACTTCAAGCTTTCATGATTGGTGTGAATCACAAACTCCTTAGGCCACAAATAATGTTGCCACGTTTGTAATGTTCTCACAAGAGCATACAACTCCTTGTCATAGGTTGGATAGTTCAATGCAGCCCCATTTAATTTCTCACTAAAGTAAGCCACGGGTTTCCCTCCTTGCATCAAAACAGCTCCAATTCCTATACCTGATGCATCACATTCAATCTCAAAAGTATTGTTAAACTTAGGCAAAACAAGCAAAGGAGCATTATTAAGCTTTTCTTTCAAGGTCTCAAATGCTTCTTGTTGTTCTTTTCCCCATTTGAATGGTGCATCTTTCTTCATCACACTTGTTATAGGTGCTGCCAAGGTGCTAAAGTCCTTAACAAACCTCCTATAAAACCCAGCCAAGCCATGGAATGATCTCACTTGACCAACATTGGTTGGATTTGGCCAATCTTGATGGCTTTGATCTTCTCTTCATCAACCTCTATACCTTGCGCAGAAACCACAAAACCAAGAAAAACAAGCTTGTTTATGCAAAAGGTGCACTTCTTAAGGTTAGCATACAATTTCTCAACCCTAAGTACATCTTAAACACATCTCAAATGCTCAAACATGTTCTTCTAGGCTACGGCTATACACAAGAATATCATCAAAATAAACAACAACAAACTTGCCAATAAAAGCTCTCAAAACATGGTTCATTAGCCTCATAAAAGTGCTAGGTGCATTAGTCAATCCAAAAGGCATAACTAACCATTCATACAATCCTAACTTAGTTTTAAAGGCAGTTTTCCATTCATCACCCTCTTTCATGCGAATTTGATGATACCCACTTTTAAGATCAATCATAGAAAATAAGCAAGCACCATGCAATTCATCAAGCATATCATCTAATCTAGGAATAGGGTGACGATACTTAACTGTTATGTTGTTTATTGCTCTACAATCAACACACATTCTCCAAGTTCCATCCTTCTTAGGAATAAGCAAAACAGGAACTGCACATGGAGAAAGGCTCTCGCGCACATAACCCTTTTCAAGCAACTCTCCAACTTGTTTCTCCAACTCCTTTGTTTCTTCAGGATTTGTCCTATAAGCTGGCCTATTTGGAATTTGTGCCCCAGGGATGAAGTCAATTTGATGTTCAATCCCTCTAATTGGTGGCAATCCACTTGGAATATCCTCAGGAAACACATCTACATAATCACTCAAAAGAGAAACAATGTTGCTTGGAAGTTCTCCAGCCAAGTTGTTAGTACTCACAAGTGTATTTTTAAGCAAAAGCAAGATCAAAACAGAATTATCATGCAAAGCCCTTTTAATCTCACTTTTAGTAGCTAACATACACTCCTTAACAACTTTCTTAGAACTACTTTTCTCAACAGATTTGTTCTCAATGCAATTAGCATGTTTTTCCTTTTCTTTAGCCCTATATTCAGATTCCATTCTAGTAAAGTCTTCCCTCAATTTCAATTGATCTTATAAAGCCTCTTTAGGTGATAAAGGAACTAAAGTAATAGGATACTTACCACACATAAAGGAGTACTTGTTGGTCTCACCATCATGCTTCACCTTGTGTCATATTGCCATGGTCGACCAAGTAGTACATGACATACTAGCATTGGCAAAACATCACACAAAACGTCCTCGTTGTACCTGTCCAAAGAAAGAGAAACTAAAACTTGTTTGTTAACCTTAATCTCCTCTCTATCATTGAACCATCCTAAACTATAAGGTTTAGGGTGTTTGGTAGTGGGTAATTGCAACTCCTTCACGAAATACACACTAGCTATGTTTGTACAACTCCCACCATCAATTATTACACTACTCGGCTTCCCATTCGCATAACACCTAGTATGGAACAAGTTATGCCTTTGATTTTGCACACCATCCTTAACATATGCACTCAAAGTTCTTCTAGCAACCAAACACTTAAGTGGTGGTAACTTATCATCATCACTTGTACCCTCCTCTTCCCTTTCATCATCTCCATCTCCACTAGAACCTAAGTTGAATTCTTCATCTTCACTCACAAGTTCACCATGATCATTAAAGTACAACACCTTCTTGTTGACACTATCCTTTGCATAGTGACCAAATCCTTGACACTTAAAACACTTAATGTGAGATTTAGAAGAAGAACTAGATGAAGATTTAGAATCGGTTTTAGGACTTACAAAGGCTTTTGGCATTACCTCCTTCTCCTTGATTGGTGTTTTCTCATCCTTCTTGTAAGAAGTTTTCCAAGAGCTAGTTGATGATGTGAATCCCCTTTTGGCCATACTATTCCTCTTTACTTGACCCTCAGCCTTCAAATCATGTTGCAACATCTCCTCTAAGTCATAGTGTTGTTGCATCTCCAGAATATCATGAATTTCTCTATTCAAGCCCGCGAGGAACCTAGCCATAGTTGCTTGTGGAACTTCTTCAACTTCAGCCCTAGACATCAACAACATCATCTCCGAATAGTACTCATCAACACTCTTTGACACTTGTCTCAATGATTGCAACCTTTGATAAAGAGAATTGATGTAGTAGCTAGGCACAAATCTCCTCTTCATAGCACTTTTCAATTCGCCCCATGTATCAATTGGCCTTTCCCTATTTCTCCTCCTAGCCTGCACCAATTGATTATACCAATTCAAAGCATTCTCAACAAACTCAAGGATTGCAATTTGTATCTTTTTGGATTCGGCATAAGGATGAAAATCAAAGTACATGTCCAATTTTGACTCCCAATCCAAGTAATCTTCTGGAGTTCCTCTCCCATTGAATTTAGGAATTGTGTGGTTGATGTTGTCCTTAGGCTCTTCTCTATCTACCACCGTTCTAGGCCTCAAATTATCCAAATAAGCTTGTCCTCCAGCCTCTTGTTCCCTTAATCTCTCCATTGGATCTCTTCTAGCAACTTGCCTTTGAACTTGAGGCTCTCTAACTTCATCTACCAAATCGCCTCCCCTTGGTGGTGGTGGTGGTGGTGGTAATTGAGCTTGATTAGCCCTTTCTTGCCTTATTTGTTGAACTTCATTAGTTAAGGCATCCATTCTTTGCATCATGGTTTGCATCATAGTAGCCAAATCATTGGCTTGATTTTCGCCACCTCCTCTATCTCCTATTGTTCCTACACAAAAGAAAAGATTAGTAGCTAAAATTCCTCACAAGTGTGTGTGTTGTGCTCTCGTGTTTGCATACAATCCTATGGGTTGGCCACCCACTATCTCTCTTGATGTTCTCACACAATTTGCCTTTTACCTCAATTTAGCTCCAATAGGCCTAATAAGAGCAACTTGTAAGAGTAACTTCTTTCTTTTCGTGACCTACTTGAGAAACAAACAATTAGGAGCAAAAACTTATGTGAATCAAAAGAAAAGAGTGATCAAACTAAACTAATTTTGCAGCCTCCTTTTGTCGCCAAAGCTTGCTGCACGAATCCAATTAAAACAACACAAACACAATTCAACAATCAAGACCCTAGTACCACATAAATCCTATTTTGTACCACTTGAATCCAATAGGGTTTCAACCTGAAATTCTTCAAATTAATCCTTAAATCGCAGCAAAATCAACCCAAGATACTCAAACAAACAATTAATTTCACCAAAGAACTCCAAATAGGGTTAATTTGCACAAATTAGCTCAAAAGCACAACTAAGAACCCTAAAAACACCCCTTGGAAAAATCGATGAATCAAATTGATTTTTTTTTTTCAATATTTTTCCCAGAAAGATCACTATGAATAAACACTAAAGCTCAAATTTCAGCCATTTCTGACCAAGAACGAATCCAGAACAAAAATCACAAGTTTCTGGGTGAAATTGTTTTTTATTTTTTTTATATATTTTTCAATTAAACCCTGATGTATGAGGACTCCAAATCTGAAATTTCAAAGCAATTGGAGTTATAATGAATCGGGAAAGAAATTCACAATTTTCTAAATTTTGGAAAAAATAAGATGAGATTTGCGATGAGGGTTTTGATGGATGAAAAGTTGATGAATGATGAATAGAAGGATAAATTTACTGATTGAAGAAGGATAAATATATCCTTGAAAAGCCTCCAAAGATCTACTTAACAACTTCAACTTCTAGATGTGTATGTGGATCGATAACCAAGCTAGCCTTCTTCTTCTTTCGTCGACTTGGATGGATAATTAGACCTGCAATTATCAACCTAAGATCACAAGATTAACAAACAATTAAGCAATCACAACCTAATAGTTTGCAAGGACTCTACAAGATTGAAGAACCCTAAGTATGCTCAAACTAGAACAAAGAAGCTATAATAATCAATTTCGGTGAATAAACCTCAATTTTATTGAAAACTTAACTTGTATACAAAAGAGGGGTTTGGTGCCTTTATATAGGCATAGGGGACGACTAGATCTAGAAAATAAGCGCCCCCTTGGCGGTTTACATAAGCTTGAGCGGAACACAAAGGAAAAGACTAGGAAATAACCTAATTCCAAGTCAAACAAGGAAAAATAAATAACAAGGAAAAAGGGATTGGACTTAGTCAAACAATGCCCAATCCAATTGTCTTCTAAACATAAAAATAAACTAATCTAAGATAGAATAAGCCCATGAATGGCCTAGTTACACAATAAAGCTCATTCATCCATCGATTGCAAGCAAAGTGATGAACTTGGAATCGATGGGAATATTCTTGCCCAAATCATCATCAAAGCTCTTCAAATGAACTCCGATGGTCTTCAAGTCTTCAAGATGAGTTTGAACAACGCCCAATAATGCATCCTTGAATCTTTTGGCTCTTGCTCTTGTCATTGGACCTAATGGCAGCTTCAATGGATCAAATGACATCTTTGGCATCTCCTTGGTGCTTGAAACATGTTGTGCGCAAACTCCATGATCTTCATGCTTCTCCATGCTTCCTTGCACTCCATGCTCATCCTCTCCATTGTCATCTTGATGTCCTTGATAAGCCCTTGGCGCATCAGAGGCCTTTGGAATTTATTGAATTGAAACGGGACTATGGAGGTAGATAAAAAGCTAGATCAGCTTAAGTTGATGACTTATATCAGAAAATGTTTTGCAATAAAGAGGAGGAGGATTGATAGATCAAGTTGTTACGACAAGATGAAGCAATACTTGAATTGATGGAAAATGCTCCAGACCGCAAGGTGCGGAAGACAAAGGGTGTTGACAAGGTTCGATAGCTTACTAGAATGAGCTTAAAGAAAATTATAAGTGTTGGGAAACAGTTTGTAGGAAATTCCTGTGTTGATTGAGAATGTGTGGAAAGCAGTGGTGTATGTGGAGAAGGAAGTTTAGGAAATAGCAGCTGATAGGCTTGGTGCTTGTCCTGCAACAACCACCTCAGATATATGAAGCTTATGTCTTGGAATTGTCAAGCCATGGGGTCAGCCTTGACAATTATTAGGGTATAAATAATTTAAATTTTGTTTTCTTAGTAAAGCTACAAATTGTCAGTAATATATGCTATGTTAAAACTTTTTTTTTCAATACTATGTAACCTTTAGTATAAAGGCTAATATCCTAATATTACATAGATAATCAGTTTAGTATTAAGAGAATGAATCAAGTGGATTCATATTAAATTTCACATGTAATTTTTTTTATTTTAAAAGATTATATTGGTGGGAAAATTATTCTTAACTTATCCCCTCCATCAGTGATATATGATTTAGATAACTTGAAAAATAAGTAAGTAACTCTTTCTTTTATGAGTAAACCTGGAAGCAAATATTTAGGTGTTTTTATGTATCAAAAGTGTTTTGAACATTACATGACTAAAAATTACAAGATTTATTTTTGTCTTTCCTTCTACATTTATATCCTTTTAAGTCATTTTTCCTTTTTACCCCGTACTTGTAATTTCAGATAAATAGAAAAAAGACAAATTTCTACTGCACATTGTTTATTTCTAAAAAAAAAAAGTTTAACCCACTCATTCAAAACCAACTTTTTTCAAACCATAACCGCAATACCATATTAAGGCTAAATAAAGCTATGCATCTATCTATACTTATGCCCTACATGGAGAGTTCAACGATCAACCCCAAAAAAATAAATCTATTATTAGGAAAATACATAGTAGTTCTAATAATGAGTCATTAAATAGTCATTATTAATTACAAGTTCTAATACATACAATCAAAAGGCAAGAAGAGCATGCACAAAAAATTTTCATAGATACATTGTGGTTTCTTTCTACCAATACTAATGGCAAAGGCTGATTCCCTTACAATCTTTTTTCTTTTAATGGTTTCGAATCAAAACTTTTCATCAGCAGCAACTGCACAAGGTGGTGAATCCCTGATTAGCAAAGCATGCAAGGAAAGGAGGAATCCGGACTTGTGCAAAAGCACATTAGAAACCGACCCGTCTACAACAGCCTTTGCAGGGTTGCAATGGTGGTGGCTATAAGTAAAATATAAAAGGTATCTTTTTTGTTGGCTAAATATCTTGCGAAGGAAAGTGATTTCAGAAACAAGTCAGGAATTATGGTTTGTACTCAGAGATACGACAATGCTTTGTATGCCCTAAATATGACCGCCATTCCTGCCTTCGATGAAAAGAATTATTATGAAGCTTATCACGCAGTTAGCATCGCAGGACATTGTGCTACAACATGCAATGACGTATGCAATGAGGGAGGTCTCACCATGTTCCAGCAACATAACAATGAGATTTATGCGTTTACCAGTGTTGTCCAATCTTTGCTCATCAAGCTTGTCCCAGCTGACCAATTATGAGATAAGAGAATACAATGACACAAGTCTCACAATGTTCCAGCAACAAAACATTGAGGTTTCTGTCTTTACCGATGTCGTCGAATCTTTGCTCCTCCTTATCAATAAGAATGTGTTGTATATTTATGTATTTCAAATTTATACAAGATTAAGGAGTTTATGTTTATTTATAATGCTCTTTGTGGTGATGTTACTCTGCTTCCCTTTGTAATTTCCCCTTCTTATTTTCAAGCAAGGGATAAAGCTGTTGTTGTTTGTTACAAATTTGTTAGTGTTTCCCTTGCTTATTGAACAAGCTCTACCAATATGTGTCTCCTTCTTCCTTCTTTGAGTGGAGATGTTTTGATCATGTTTCGCTAATTGTTTAGGGAATATTGGCATTGCCAAAGTTTTATTCAAGCCCATACGGCTTGAAAATGGGCACGATTCAAATAGTCCAAGGGAAGGAAAATTGACCACAATATTTGAATCAATGCAATATTTTTCCATGATTACCTCATTTTTACTTAGATCTATTCATTGCATAATTTAGGACAGTTTCCAAAGGCTATGCTTTGAATTATATATCGACAATTGGAGGAAAAAATATGAATTTCTTTCGATTTGTAACTCATATTTGATCCACCTTCTATGCATAAAAAAATAGCGTTTTGAAACTGTTAATTTTTTCTTGCATAGATTTTTTTCAATAATACTCTTTTTATTTATGAGATGAGAGACATTTCCAACGATGGAAATCATCATTGTTCTCAAATATTAAACATGACATACAATTTGTATGCATCCAATAGCAGCTATCTTAACAGAATTAATCGACACTTATATATATGATTGGAGACTTTTAACCAAGAAAACCTAAACACTGAGAAAAAACCAATGTCTACTCAAAAATGCTCAAACATAGAAAACTTTAGTACCAAAGTTAGTGACAAAGAGAACCTACCCCAAACAAACACTATAAACCAATACCTCAGAAAACAAGAACAGAGGCGAAAGCCAACAGTTGAATTTAAAAGCAATTTTATTAGTACTGAACATGTAGATTTTTCTGCACAGTCTTTGTATTTTGTCGAATTCCCTAAGGAAAAAGACCAAGAGGAAAGTATTGTGATTGAGGATGAGAGTACTAAGTTTTCAAAACATATAGGTTGTCAAGAGATTGTTGCTGATGTTGAACAAGGACTTTTTCCTATTTTTCAAATATTGAAGGTACAGAGGCCTTGGGAATTTATTGAATGGGAACAGGACTATGGAGGTAGATAAAAAGCTAGATCAGCTTAAGTTGATGACTTATATCAAAAAAATTATTTTGAAATAAAGAGGAGGAGGATAGATAAATCAAGTTGTTACGACAAGATGAAGCAACACTTGAATTGATGGAAAATGCTCCAGACCGCAAGGTGGGGAAGACAAAGGGTGTTGACAAGGTTCGACGGCTTACTAGAATGAGCTCAAAGAAGATTATAAGTGTTGGGAGGCTGAATGAAGGAAACAATTTGTGGGAATTTCCTGTGTTGATTGAGAATGTGTGGAAAACAGTGGTGTATGTGGAGAAGGAAGTTTAGGAAATAGTAGCTGATAGGCTTGGTGCTTGTCCTGCAACAACCACCTCAGATGAATGAAGCTTATGCCTTGGAATTGTCAAGCCATGGGGTCAACCTTGACAATAGAATCACTTCATGACATCAGGAAAAATCATGACCCTCAGATCCTTTTCATTATTGAAACCAAAAATAAGTCAGAAAAGTTGGAGCAAATGAAAAAAGGGTTGAAATTCTAAGGGCGTTGCTATGTCGAGCCTGTTGGCATCGGAAGAGGACTTCCTTTAAGGTGTGGAAACTTGATATACAAGTGAAAATTCTGGGAATTGGTAGAAATCTCATTGATACTGAAGTTTTAGATGAGGCTCAGGGAATATGGAGTAGGATTTTTTGGGTGTATGGTGCTCCAGACAATGAAGAAAGACATGGAGTGTGGAGACTGGTTAGAGGGAGGAGTGCTGAGTTGCAAGGGCCTTGGTTATGTCTCGGACACTTTAATGATATATTATATATTAGTTTAACAAGGAAGGAGGGAACTTGACAGCTGAAAGAAAAATAAGAGGCTTCTGAGAGATGATTATTGTCATTTAAGAGCATGGCGTTATTGTCATGATGCCACTACCTTTGGTCTTAATAAGTTAAAATCCAAATTAGCTTTAATAATTAGAAACAAAGCCTAATGGCTTTAATTAAATAACGAAACCATTTTGATATTGGCTTAAAAGATAAAGCAATTATGGCTTTTGGAGTAATCACATCATCTTCCATAGCCTTTGTTGCGATGGTGAAGTCACCTAATTTCGTAATTAATATTAATTCGATTATTAATTAATTAAATTAAAAGGAATTTTCCAAGTGATTTTCTAGGGTGGCTAGGGCATAGGGACCAAGTCAATTTGCTACAATTACTTAATTACCCAAATTGTATATTAGGGTATAAATAATTTAAATTTTGTTTTCTTAGTAAAGCTACAAATTGTCAGTAATATATGCCCGGTTAAAACTTTTTTTTCAACACTATGTAACCTTTAGAATAAAGGCTAATATCCTAATATTAATAGATAATCAGTTTAGTATTAAGAGAATGAATCAAGTGGATTCATATTAAATTTCACATGTAATTTTTTTATTCTAAAAGATTATGGCTGCGTTTAGTAGAGCGGTGTGGTAGCGTTGCGATTGACACTTTTAGCAACTGTATAGATGAGATTACACTGTACAGATTAGATTAGGTATTGTACAGATGAGATTATTAGAGCAGCGATTGAAACAGAGTTTACACTTAAGCTCCGTTTGGGGCCAAAACGATGGTGAAACGGTTACAGATACACGACCTATATTGGTGGGAAAATTATTCTTAACTTATCGCCTCCATCAATGAGATATGATTTAGATAACTAGAAAAATAAGTAAATAACTCTTTCTTTTATGAGTAAACCTGAAAGCAAATATTTAGGTGTTTTTATGTTTCAGAATTGTTTTGAACATTACATGACTAAAAATTACAAGATTTATTTTTGTCTTTCCTTCTAAATTTATATCCTTTTAAGTCATTTTGCCTTTTTACCCCGTACTTTTAATTTCATATAAATAGAAAAAAGACAAATTTCTATTGCAAATTGTTTTTTTCTAAAAAAAAAGTTTAAACCACTCATTCAAAACCAACTTTTTTCAAACCATAACCGCAAATCATAAAAATAATAATCCCAAAAATTACTAACTAAGAATAGCTAGGGCAAGTAGGGGTCGAACCCATAGAGAGATAGGTTATTAATCTTTTTCTTAAAGCAATCAAATAAATTAAAGAGAATTTTTATAGTGAAATTAAATCTAATCAAACTAACAATTAAAATTAACTAAGAAACCAATCAAGAAAATTAAAGAAAGCAATTGATAAGAAAGCAGTGAATAAACTAGAAAATAATTAAGAAAACCCTCCAACATAGAATTAATATCCCTCTTGACAACTATAACATGGATCATTGATATCTAATAATTATGAAAATAAAGGATAGCTTGTTGGAATTAAATCCTAAATTACCTTAATTAGATAAGATTACCGGTCAAAGCTTAAATTACCCCTTTTATTTCTTAACAAGTCAATTACCGGCTAAGCCTTAAAGATTTGCCAAGAAACAAAGCATTAAGAACTAGTAATTTATACAAGCACACCAAGCAATTTCTCACCCATTGATTCTTATTTCCCTTGGAAGGAGCTTCCATCCTCAACCAATTGCTACAATTAGTTAAGCCTGAACGTCAATCCTCTACTTAATTTAGCTAATGTTAACTCAATTTATCAAGATAGTGCCGGCTCAATCCATCAAAACAAGCAACATAGAATTAAAACAAAGATCTAAGAAATACTCTAACAATTTTCATATGTAAGCACAAAATCTTACCATGATATAAGTCAAGAGATCAATTAAATTCTACATTGGACAAAAGAAAAGGATTACTCACTCATGAATTGAGTGAGCATCCAAAGAATAAGAAGAAAAACTTATCTATGGATGGGAAGAAGAGGGGGCGCGACATGGCTTTGCTCGGCCTGGCTTGGTGCGCGGCATGGCTAGGTCATGGTCGGGCTGTGGCCTGGTCGTGTCCGGGCCATGTCTTGGTGTCACCGAGCCATGGCCAGCCATGCATGGGTCATGCATGGTTTTTAGCTTGATGCTTGCCTCCTTTCCAATCTTTGGATGATTTTTTCCTTCCAATTAAATGGAGAAAAATTCAAACAACCTATCAAAAAAATAAAATTAGGTTAGAAATTAAAATTATTGGGTTGCATCCCAACAAGCGCTTGTTTAAAGTCATTAGCTTGACTTCCTCTTTTCTTCAATTTTTAAGTTGGAAGATAAATTGGTTCTTCCAACTTAATTTCCTCTATCCATCCTATGGGAAAAGGCTCAAAGAAAGGTTTTAGTCTTTGTCCATTGACTTTAAATTGTTTTCTTGGTAGCTGGACTATAAATTTCCACAGATCCATTGGGATATACTCTTTTTATCTCAAAAGGACCAGCCCATCTTGTTCTCAGTTTTCCAGGAAAGCCTCTTACTTGTCCTACGAATAGTAAAACCTTTTGACCTTCGTGGAATGATCATTTTAATATCCTTTGGTCATGTGAAGCTTTGGTTTTTTCCTTGTAAATCCTTGAATTCTCATAGGCTTCATTCCTAATCTCTTCAAGCTCTTGTAATTGCAGCATTCTTTGAATTCCAGCTTCGTCAAAGTTAAGATTGCATTGCTTTACTGCCCACCATGCTTTGTGCTCTATCTCCACAGGTAAGTGGCATGGTTTACCAAACACAATCCTGTATGGGGACATACCAAGGGGTGTCTTATAAGTTGTACGATATGCCCATAAAGCATCTCCTAGTCGCATACTCCAATCTTTTCTTTGAACATTGACTGTCTTCTCCAGAATCAACTTCACTTGACGATTAGATATCTCAGCTTGACCACTGGTCTGAGGATAATATGAAGTAGATACCATATGGCTTACTCCATATTTTTCAACCAATGCTTGTACAATTTTGTTGCAGAAGTGAGTTCCACGATCACTGATGAGAGCTCTAGGAATGCCAAATCTATGAAGAATGTTATTCTTTATAAATTTGACCACTGTTCTTGCGTCATCCTTCTCTGTAGCAACTACTTCAATCCATTTAGAAACATAGTCCACAACTAGAAGGATATAGTACTTCTTATCTGATGGAGGAAAAGGTCCCACGAAACCAATCACCCATATATCGAAGACTTCAACAAGGAATATAGGATTTGAATCATTTGATTCCTTTTCGAAATATTTCCAACTTTCTGGCAGCGTGGACAAGTCTTGCAATATTCGTAAGAATCTTGAAAGATTTTAGGCCAATAGAATCCGCAATCCAAGATCTTTCTTGTTGTCTTCTTGTGTCCAAAGTGGCCTCCGCTTTCATCGCTGTGGCAGAACTTCAAGACTGATTGAATTTCGTTATCAGGGATGCACCTTCTCATAACTTGATCAGAACCATATCTCCATAAGTATGGATCATCCCAAAGATAATACTTGGCATCACTGATGATGTTCAACTTCTTTCCTTTGCTAAGATCTGAAGGTAGACGTCGAGTGACCAACAAATTGACAATATACCAGGGAAGTTGAGAAACAACAAACAAGTCTTCAAAGGGTAGTGCTTCATTGATTGCAGTCTCTTCTTTGTTGCCTTCAATTCTGCTTAGATGATCAGCTACAATGTTCTCTGCTCCTTTGTTATCCTTAATTTCTATATCAAATTCTTGAAATAACAAAAGCCATCGCATAAGCCTAGGTTTTGCTTCTTTCTTTAACATTAGATATCTCAATGCAGCATTTATCGGAGTAGATTATCACCTTAGCTCCCAGGATATATGGTCGAAATTTCTCTAAAGCAAAGACAACAGCAAGCATTTCTTTCTCCGTGGTGGTGTAGTTTTTCTGAGCAGCATCTAGAAAAACCAACTTTTTTCAAACCATAACCGCAAATCATAAAAATAATAATTCCAACAATTACTAACTAGAATGGCTAGGGCAAGTAGGGGTCGAACCCACAGAGAGATAGATTATTAATCTTTTTCTTAAAGCAATCAAATAAATTAAAGAGAATTTTTATAGTGAAATTAAATCTAATCAAACTAACAATTAAAATTAACTAAGAAACCAATCAAGAAAATTAAAGAAAGCAATTGATAAGAAAGCAGTGAATAAACTAGAAAATAATTAAGAAAACCCTCCAACATAGAATTAATATCCCTCTTGACAACTATAACATGGATCATTGATATCTAATAATTATGAAAATAAAGGATAGCTTGTTGGAATTAAATCCTAAATTACCTTAATTAGATAAGATTACCGGTCAAAGCTTAAATTACCCCTTTTATTTCTTAACAAGTCAATTACCGGCTAAGCCTTGAAGATTTGCCAAGAAACAAAGCATTAAGAACTAGTAATTTATACAAGCACACCAAGCAATATCTCACCCATTGATTCTTATTTCCCTTGGAAGGAGCTTCCACCCTCAACCAATTGCTACAATTAATTAAGCCTGAACGTCAATCCTTGACTTAATCTAGCTAATGTTAACTCAATTTATCAAGATAGTGCCGGCTCAATCCATCAAAACAAGCAACATAGAATTAAAACAGAGATCTAAGAAATACCCTAACAATTTTCATATATAAGCACAAAATCTCACCATGATATAAGTCAAGAGTTCAATTAAATTCTACATTGGAGAAAAGAAAAGGATTACTCACTCATGAATTGAGTGAGCATCCAAAGAATAAGAAGAAAAACTTATCTATGGATGGGAAGAAGAGGGGGCGGCGACTCCAAGGCTTTTTCCTCCAAATCTTCAACAATTCTTCAAAAATACAATTTCTAGATCTACACACATAAAAACCTAGACCTAACACTACTGAAAAACGCTAATATAGAGGCATTTATATAGCGGCGTTTGGCGAAACCCCGCTATTTGATTTTTTAAAATTGAAGATAGCAGTGTTTCATATGTTAAACGCCGCTAATTAGAGGCGTTTCTACATACAAACGCCGGCATATGTAAGAAAAAATGCGGGAAAAAATTTCTCTGCATTTATTTTCAAGGAATTATTCAATTAGCGACGTTTCAAACCAGAAACGCCACTAATTGGCGGCGTTCAAACCAGAAACGCCACTAATTAATGGCGTTTTGGGTTTAAACGCCGCCATATATGGAGGGAGAATTTTTTTTTTTACA
Organism: Corchorus olitorius; assembly: GCA_001974825.2. Lineage (NCBI taxonomy): Eukaryota > Viridiplantae > Streptophyta > Magnoliopsida > Malvales > Malvaceae > Corchorus > Corchorus olitorius. Next base: position 22,734 of record AWUE01023033.1, read on the forward strand.
GGAGAAAATTTCCTCCCCTAATAATTATAATAATAATCATATATTTTTTTCTTAGAAAATATTGATTATATATAGCGAGCGGCATTCTTTCTTGTTAACGCTGCTAATTGGCGGCGTTTACGTTTTAAACGCCACTATTTGTATATATATATATATATATATATTTATGTAATAAAAATATTTATTATATATAGCGGCGTTTCTTTGGCCAAACGCCACTATATGCAAATTTTGTTTTCCAAATATAATTTCTAAACATTTATAATTTCTAGATATTATTTTCTTTTTATAATTTCATTACATATATAATTTCTAAATATTATTTTCTAATTATAATTTCATTACATATATAATTTCTAAATATTATTTTCTAAATAATATTTCATTACATATATAATTTATAAATATAATTCCTAATTATAATTTCATTACATAAATCATTTCTAAATATTATTTTCTCATTATAATTTCTGAACAATTTTTTTATATATGGCGGCGTTTGGCCTAGAAACGCCACTATTTGAGAAATTATGGTGAAAAAACGTCGTCATTTCAATAAGCTTTGGCATAGAAATCAAAAAATTTTCTATGAGTCTCTTTTCTTCCCTCGACAGAAATCAAAAATTTTGCTAAGTCTCATCAGTCTCTCTCTTCGAAAAACACTCCTCGCTTTGCTTTCGATGAAAAAATTCGATGAACCTAGCGAATTTTTTGATTTCTTCGATCAAAATACTGAGTTCCTCGCCCTTCTCTCATCATTCACTCTTAGTCGTTTCTTTTAATACGATTTCTTTGCTTCATATTTCGGTTTTTGCCTTTTGGTAAGGGTTTTTTTTATTTCGAAATTACCTTTCGATTTTAACCTTAAATTTTGTGTTCATGGTTTCAAATCTCTGTTTAACACTTCCTTTTGATCGTTAAAGTCTCGATTTGTTGTTGTAGGTCTTCGATTTATAGTTTAGGTCGAAAATCCTCAATTCCCCAATCTGAAACCCTAGTTCTTTGAAATGGAAATGGAACTACCCTATGTAAAAAAGGATTGATTTTGGAAGATAAGGGGTAGCAAATAGTAGAAAACTACAACTACGGACATAAAGTCATAAACAAAGCAAGGGTTTAAGGGTTTCTTTCTCTGCAGCGCAATAACTCCGGAAAAGAAGTCGTTTAAGGGTTTATAAAGAAGGGAGCAGTGGAAGAGGATGCCGCGAACCACCACCGTCGAGTGCCTAGACTGCCCTCCGTTACGGGCTCTGACCTTCGATGCCCTTGGCCTCATCAAAGGTTTTTCTAAATTTATTTATATAATTATCGTAACTACGAAAGTCTTACTGTTTAGTCGAACAAATTATCACTAATTTTTGAAACTTCTTTTGATTGGTGAATAGTAATCGAGGCTCGAACCAAAGAAGGTGGGGTTCCCAAAGTGGTAAGAGGTGGGGAGATCCTAACTGCTTCCAAAAATAAATATATTATTAAATTGCAAACGTGTACAGATAGCGGCGTCTAGGCGTCGTTAAATAGTGGCGTTCAGACGTCGCTATATATTATTTTTAAAAAAAATTTAGTGATTTCGGAAAAATTGTATGACGGCATCTAAACGCCTCTATATGACGGCGTTTAAACGTCGTTATGTAGATAGCGGCGTTTAGGTCTAAGACGCCGCAAAATAAGGGCGGTTGTTATAACGGCGCCTCTGACGGCGCCGTTTAAGACGTCGTTATTTAGTATAGCTATATGTAAAAAAAAGCCGTTATTTCACTGTTTTTCTGTAGTGTAAGGTGGCTATTTATAGTAGAAATAACCCTAAAGACTCCAATTCTAAGTAGGATAGGACTCTAGGACGGTTTAAGGGCTGACTTAGTCTCCAAGTTGGATTAAAAGTCTTCATTTCAATCCAAGTAAAAATAGGATCTTGGAATTTTCTAGAATCATACAGGAACTTCGATAGCAATTTTGGCCATGAAAACGGCAGAACTGAGTCTTGGGCTTCAAAGGAAAGTTGTAGATCTCGGAGTTAGCTTTCCAACGCCTACTCACGGGGCTAAAATGGAGGTCTGAACAGAAAGTTATGGTTTTTTTACCGAGACTGCACTGAATCCTAATCCTGTTAGGACTAGTATGCGGGAATAAGCGGGAATTGGATATTTCCTTGGATATAAGCGGCACAAATTGGGTTTCTAATTCCAATTGTGGGCTTATATGGACTGAGTATTATCCCATATAAAATATCAAAATTTCCAAAGCTTCCGGGCTTCTTCATGGCTTGTCTTCAATCCCTCGCAATTAAAGCTCCAATCCTCAATTCTTGCTTCTTGAAATAATTCTTCAATAGTCTTCAAATCTTCAAATTATCTTCAATCACAAGTTTCGAATATCCAAATCTATACTCAAAATTACTTTGCTCATATCTGTGTAAAAAGTCATCAAAATAGCTCCAAAAGTAGCGAAAATTAACAAATTCTCAATTTCACATCACTTAAAGACTCAAAACACAAATATTATCAAAATAACATATATTTAAGCATAAATAGATCATAAAACATAATAAAATAGCCATAAAAAAGGGTTATTTTTGGCTCAATCACCCTGCCTTCGATGAAAAGAATTATTATGAAGCTTATCACGCAGTTAGCATCGCAGGTCATTGTGCTACAGCATGCAATGACGTATGCAATGAGGGAGGTCTCACCATGTTCCAGCAACATAACAATGAGATTTATGTGTTTACCAGTGTTGTCCAATCTTTACTCATCAAGCTTGTCCCAGTTGATCAATTATGAGATAACAGAATACAATGACACAAGTCTCACAATGTTCCAGCAACAAAACAATGAGGTTTTTGTCTTTACTGATGTCGTCGAATCTTTGCTCCTCCTTACCAATAAGAATATGTCGTATATTTATGTATTTCAAATTTATTCAGGATTAAGGAGTTTATGTTTTATTTATAATGCTCTTTGTGATGGTGTTACTCTGCTTCCCGTTGTAATTTCCCATTCTTATTTTCAAGCAAGCGATAAAGCTGTTGTTGTTTGTTACAAATTCGTTACTGTTTCCCTTGCTTATTGAACAAGCTCTACCAATCTCTGTCTCCTTCTTCCTTCTTTGAGTGGAGATGTTTAGATCATGTTTCGCTAATTGTTTAGGGAATATTGGCATTGCCAAAGTTATATTCAAGCCCATACGGCTTGAAAATGGGCACGATTCAAATGGTCCAAGGGAAGGAAAATTGACCACAATATTTGAATCAATGCAATATTTTTCCATGATTACCTCATTTTTACTTAGAACTATTCATTGCATAATTTAGGATAGTTTCCAAAGGCTATGCTTTGAATTATATATCGACAATTGGAGGAAAAATATGAATTTCTTTCGATATGTAACTCATATTTGATCCACCTTCTATGCATACAAAAATAGCGTTTTGAAACTGTTAATTTTTTCTTGCATAGATTTTTTTCAATAATACTCTCTTTATTTATGAGATGAGAGACATTTCCAACGATGGAAATCATCATTGTTCTCAAATATTAATCATGACATACAATTTGTATGCATCCAATAGTAGCTATCTTAACAGAATTAATCTACACTTATATATATGATTGGAGACTTTTAACCAAGAAAACCTAAACACTGAGAAAAACCAATGTCTAGTCAAAAAT
>AWUE01023034.1:0-52333 GCA_001974825.2 Corchorus olitorius
GGTTCACGGAATCTGAGATTACCTTCGGGAATAAGATATTACCGAATCAGATTCCGGTTTTCACATTACCGTAATATCACCCAAATTTTATTTGGTTTCAGATTACCGTCAAATGAGATTGCATCTGTTTGGTTGGGGGGAATATTTTTTTATGCAAAATGGCTAGATTACAGAACTACCCTTACTTGAATCAAGACTAAAAAAATGTCTAAGTCACAACATAGACTTTATAAACAACCCAACATAATTTCTAACTCAAATTTATAAATAAATTGGCAGCCACAAGCATCAATAGAAACTAAAATTATTTTATTACATTAATTTAGTGTCAAAATTAGCATTCACAATAATAAGTCTGCATAAACATAATTATAAAGTCTACAAACCACCATTGAAATGCAAAGACTTGACAATCCTATTTACTTAACTATATTTACCAACATAAAATATAAACAAAGTGGTAAACACTCCAATAACAAATCCTATAATCAATCCTTTGGTGAAGGAGTAATGTACTACATAGTTGTTGATTGACAAACTTGTGCTAGGTTTATAATCAATCCTATAATCACTTCTTTGTTGGCAACCTTCTTTCCCATCAAATTGATCTTTTAAACCCCAATACTCTTATACATCTTATACATCTTATAATGGGCACCTCGATAGTACAATACTTGTGCTTTTGCTTCTTCCCAAGTATTATAAATGCTTGGCCTATGTCCATTGAACACAACATACGATTTGCCTACCATTCTCAAACCCTAACCTAGCAAAATAAATTAAAAAATCAAGTTCCACTAGAGAAATAAATAGTTAATCCATTCAATCATAATGTTCAAGATTTAATTCATCAAAACCATATACAAAAAGTTCATCATATAAGTTTGAAGTTCATACAACTTCATAAAAACCATAAAAAAAAGTTTCCTAAAACCAACAAGCAAGTCAGAGAAGTTCTAATCTAGAGGAGAATCATCATCTTTGCCCTCTACTGCATACAACTCATGCTCGACGAATAGCAAACACATTCTCCAAGTCCTTATAAAAAGGGAAACTCTTTCCTCGAAACCTTCTAGCATTCGGATGTTCCTGTCAAAAATAACACTCATTTATAACAATTATATAGTTGTTCAGATTGTCTAAAAGGACCAATAAATAAGGAAAAATTTTATTACCCGAATCCACATATCAATTGCAGCAGCTTCCCCACTATGTGATTATCTTCATCCCAATAGAACAATGGACTGCTCAACATTTCCTTGATAGCATGATACTGAGACCTCAATAACCTTATCCTACTAATAATATGGACAAACTGAAATCCACATCCAGGTATCTTTTGCTCCATCATTGGTATGAGCCTATCAATCCTATGATAATCTTTCCCTTGTTCAACAAGTTCATTCATGCATTGGACTAATGCACTAGTTTCCTCATTAGTCCAGATTCTAACAATAGGAAAAACATTTTCCATCTTTCTTCTTTTATAGGAAGGACGATACATACAATCCTATAAACATGTAAAAATAAGAACAATTGCATCAAAATCAAAGTCACAAGCAACCCAAATTCAAATGCATATAAAAACAGAGGGTATGATACTGAACAAAAACTCAACCCCAAATTAAAGCTAAAGCAATTCTAAGAATAGAGTCATGACAAAACAGAGGCGAAAAACAGAGGCCTGAAGCATATAGTTTCACATAATTTCACATATAGTCAAAAAGTGAACCAAATCAAAAATTTTTTTTTTGATTATCATAGCCTAAGATTAAACAAAAATCACTTAAACCATATCAAATTCAATACTTAACATAACTGAAAATTCACTAATTTCACATTAAAATATCAAATATTACCATAAATAAACCATTTCCCACCAAACCCATTTGACAGAAGGCTAAGTTCACTGTAATCCCCAAATTTATGAACAAAAAAAAGTTGATAATGGCGAAAACAAAATAAAAAATACCATAGAACCATAAAACACACAACTTGAAGTTGATAATCAACCAAAAAAAGCAAAAACGAAGAATAAAGACTCACCTTTCGAACCCACTCTCAAATTCGTGAAAACCCCTTAATCGAAGAAAACCTTGCAAGAAAGACTAAATCCATTAAACAACAAAGATAAAACAAGAAATTGAAGAAATTGACAGAAAAAAATGATGAAGACGAAAGGAAATAGGGAGCGGCTACCTAGGGTTTCAAAGAGAAAAGATGAAGAAAGAAAAAATTGGGGTTTTGCTTTTATATTTCGGGGCTGGTAAGATTTGTAATTTTAACCAACCTTGAGGGCACGGTTGTCCAAGAGGGTAAAAAGATGGGGGCAAAATTGAGAGAAATTATGAGATTACCCCGGAATCTCACATAACCTAAGAGGCCCGTGGGTATCACATTCCCAGGAATCTGCCCAAAAATCTGACGTGGCAGGCATCTTGCAATCCCACGGAATGTTCCCACCCCTTGAACCAAACACCTTCATATCTCATTCCCTAGGCCACATTCCCAGGGTTATCTGATATCCACCCAAACCAACCCCCCCCCCCCCCCCAGAGTGTTGACAAAGGTACTCATGGTCCTTTGTGGATTCTTCAAGTGTGGGCTTGGATGTATTTTCCTCAGCTATTTCCTACTCGTCATGCAACTACCCTCGTCACTCGGTGTTATGGTGACTTATATGGAGGTCTTGTACATATCAACAACAATGTGAACAATGTCTTCCATTCCTTATGGAATCTGAAAGATCAAAAGTTCTTTCTTTATTCTCGGAGGTATTTTGGCCCTTCATGGTTCCAAGAAACACCTACCAATGAGAGTGCAGATGTTGTGAAACAAGCATGGAGAAACTTCTGCTTGCCCATTGACCTTTGTTTTGGCGTTGAATTAGATGGGAGGGTCAAACCTGGGTTTGAAACATATTGTCCTCCTCTACTTGGTAGACAACTCGGATTCATTCAGCAAATCCCTCCCATTGACCTTTGTTTTGGCATTGAATTAGATGGGAGGGTCAAACCCGGGTTTGAAACATATTGTCCTCCTCTACTTGGTAGACAACTCGGATTCATTCAGCAAATCCCTTCACCTCCTCACTTCTTAAGGAACAAGTATTGTCACATGAGGCCTTCAGTCCTCGAGAAAGCTTTCTTTGCAAGATGTCATGAACATGCTGAGAAACAAAGGCGAGAGGCGGACTTTATTATCTCTCCTTTCTTATCTGAGGCCACTCCAAACTTTGTTGCTTGGTGGTGAGGACGTTTCTCACATTGCTGCAAGACTTCATTTTCCACCTGGTAATCTCTGTTACTTAAACTTTTAATTCATAGTTTAAGCTTTTTACTAACTTTCTCTTCTTCTAGGTGATGCTTTCGCACCTCCCAAAAGGGATGCCAATAAAATGGCAAAGCAAGTAATACAGAAACATGCTGCTTCATCTCGTGAGAAGGATTCTTCAGAAACCTCTGCTTCGAAGAAGAAGAAAGCTATTCCGATGTCTGGTGGTTTTCCTTCTGGCGCCCTGATCGACGCATCTCATTCTGATAGTCAGAATGTTCTCTCTTAGAAGACCACAAGTGGACCACTGGATGTAGCGTCATTTCCCTGCTCACCAGCCGATTCATTGGATCATGTCACCTATGTAGAAGGAGATGTTCCTTCTTCATCAACAAGTTCAGCCTTTGAGATGGCCGCATCCTTTCTTCTCGAAGACAACTTCTCTTTAGGTGACATAGATTTTTCAGGGCAAACAAGTGGAAAAGACTTCATGAATGGCTTGGAAAACATAGTTTCCAATTCTCACGGAGTATGTTCTGAGAATACTACTGAAGCCATCCTTCCAATGTCTATGCCTGTTCTAGTCAGTGAGGCAGCAAATAGGAGTGTGGAAATTGAAAATCCTCTTCCCATTGCCGTACCTCCTGTTTCAATGACTGCTCCATCTTCTATGCTTCCTCCTGTTTTGGCTGATGCTCCTCTCCTCCAAAGATGCATGGTTCTCAAGGAATTCACATCTAAGCTTCTACCATGGACTATGAGGCCTCCTCTGGAGATGTTACTGAGGTTCCTTCTGATGCACAGCTGAAAGAAGCCTTTGATGAACTTTGCAAGTTTACTCTGAAAGCAGATGCCGCCATTCTTCCTGTCCAGAAGGAAGCCATCTATTCTTATGCTCAGACCTGGTCACGTTCGCTTGAAATTGAGGAAGATGAGGCTCAATTCTGGAAATATTTTCCAAGACTGTTTGATGCCTTCCTCACAAGGTATAATCAAACTCAGAGCCACTTCGATCAATTTAATGCGAAGCACAAGAGATACAAGGCTCGTCAGAGGACTCTAGATGACAAAGCTGCGGCCTTGTATCATTCAGTGGCGCCTTCTGAGAGGGAGTTGGCTATTGATGATGAAATCAATGATTACTTAGCGAAGGTGAAAGCTCTTCAGCTAGAAAAAGCCAAACTTGCCCAGAAGCGTGAGGTGCCTTCTAATCATAAGTGTGAAGAGATCTACTGCGAGGCCAACATCCTTCTCAAGGAAAAAGATGACTTCCTAGCTGTTGCTGCTGAAAGAGATTTCTTCAGAACTCTGTTGGATAGCATGGATAGAGAGTTTGAAGTATGGAGATCACTTTTTCCTGAGACCTTTCCCCCTGTGACTGCTGAAAAGGAGAAAGAAGGAGAGTGATTTAGAATTTTGTTTTTTACTTTCAATTTCCAAACAAGTTATTTTTGTTTTGAATTGGTGGCAATGAGTTTTAGCCAACTTTAATATTAGTGGCTTTTTATTTTATTTTAGCCATCTAACTTAAACAAAATCCTTTATCAATTTAATCTTTTGGTCTTATGACTAAAACCACAAAGATCAAATATTTGGAAATTATTTCGGATTTAAATTGCCAATAATACTTAGAATTTTTCGGTAAAATATCCCAAAAATAGTTGGAAAATTCGGCCTCCTCCTTTTGACTAAGGCCAAATTTTGAAAAAATTAAATTCCACAACACTTGTAAAAATTTTAGTGATGGAACTTCTTATTTTTCTTTGAATTTTCGCCACACAACTAGGTTATTGGCAAAAAATTTTAACATTTTTATTACTTCATAAGTAATAAAAATATTTTGTTTTAATTTTAAAGCCACAAGAACGCAATTGGGGTGGCTGAGTCCACGAAGCGTGTAAGTTTTATACCTCGGTGAAGCATGTGGATGTGAGTTGAGTCATAGCCACATCATCTAATTCCTCCTCCATGTCAAACTAGGATTTGGATCAAACTTTGCCTCCCAAGCAGTTGGATAGTACTTCTTCAAATAATGCCCATTGATGAACTTCTTGTGGGAATCACCATCTTCAGTTTCTAACCAGTAGGCACAATTTTTAATCACTTTCTTGATACAGAATGGTCCTTCCCACTTGGGAGACCACTTTCCACGTTTTTTAGAGCCAAGAGGCAAGAAAGCTTTCCACACCAGTTCGCCTTCGATGAAACTTCGTTTACGAACTTTCTTGTTGTAACTTCTTTCTGCCTTCTTCTTCTGTGCTTGCAGGTGACTTAAAGCATCCAACCTTTCAGAGTCAAGGTCTTCAAGCTCAATCATCATGGCATCATTGTAATCATACCACTGCACGTTATTTTGGAATGCAACTCTGGCTGACTTAGCCAAAAGTTCCATAGGAACCATCGCATCATGACAATAGGTGAGGCTAAATGGACTCACACCAGTACTTGAGCTTTGTGACATTTGGTATGTCCACAAAGCCTTAGGTAAGACTCTATCCCATTTACCGGGTTTGTCTTTTATCATTTTTTCTATGATGCCTATTATCACCTTGTTAGAAGCTTCGGCCTGTCCATTAGCCTGAGCAGAAAATGGCGTGGACTTAGTGAATTTTAGGCCAGATTTTTCTTCCAAACTCCTTGTGATCTCACCATCAAAGTTAGTACCTTGATCGGTAGTGAGAGTTTCTAGAATTCCAAAGTGGTAGATGATATGTTCCTTGATGAATTTCTTGATGTCATTATGAGCTATGCCATTCAGAGCTTTTGCTTCTACCCACTTGGTGAAATAATCTGTGGCAACTATAATAAAGCAGACACCTCCCTTGGCAGGTGGGTGGATTTTTCCGATAAGATCAATTGCCCATCCTCTGAATGGCCAAGGCTTTATCATAGAATGTAGCTCTTCTGATGGAAGTCTCCATATAGGGCCATACTTCTGACAAGCTTGGCAACCTTTGGGAAATTCCATGCAGTCTTTCATGATGGTTGGCCAATAGAAACCATGACGGCGTATTAGCCATCTCATCTTCCTACCAACTTGGTGTGCACCACATAAGCCTTCGTGCACATCCTTGATGACTTTCTTAGCTTCTTCATGATCTAGACATCTCATCAAAGATCTGTCTAAGTCTTTCCGATATAATTCATCAGCTAAAACTGTGTAGTGCACAGCCAAAGTCCTTATCCTCTTACTGACCCTTACTGATGGATTTTGGAGATATTCAAGGAATGGCTGGCGCCAATCATCAAGCCTGTGTACCAGGTTGTACACTTCAAACACATTGTCCCTAGTAAATGTTGAAGGCATGCTCCTCCTCTCAACATTTACCACCTTTTTCCAAATGTCATCTTGGAATGTAAGGCCAGATGCAAGTTGTGCAGCAACATTTGCAGATTCATTTCTATGTCTGGGGACATGTTCTATTCGTGCATCATCAAATTTTTCTAACAATTGCACTGCCACTGCATAGTAAGATAACAATGATGGGCTTGTGCAATTGAACTCTCTGGTAAGCTGGTTAATTACCAAGAGAGAATCCCCTCTGATGTGTACTGTGGATACTTTCATCTCCCTGAGCAATTCTAAACCAATGATGAGTGCCTCATACTCAGCTTGATTGTTAGTATAATCAAAGTTTAAATGGAATGATATCATGGTATAGTCATCATCAGGGGAGGTGATGATAATTCCCGCACCTGCAGAGTTAGCAGTGCTAGAACCATCGAACTCAAGTACCCAAGGTATTAAGGATACCTCCATGACAGTTTCTATCTTCAAACTCTTCTCCCAAGTCTAAACATGGGTGGTCGGCTAGGAAGTCAGCAATTGCTTGCCCTTTCACTGCCTTCTGAGGTATATACTTGAAACTGAACTCAGAGAGTGCTAGGCACCACTTGCCTAGTCGGCCTTTAAGGAGAGGCCGAGATAGCATGTATTTTACTAAGTCAGTTTTTGAAATAACACAAACATTAAAGTAGAGCATGTAATGTCTAAGTTTTATTGCTGCAAAGTAAAGTGACAAACATAGCTTCTCAATAGGACTATACCGAGTCTCTACATCAGTAAGAGTCCTACTTAGGTAGTACACTGCTTGTTCCTTCCCTTTTCCTAACCTTTGAGCCAAGAAACACCCTATAGAAGATGTAGTGGCTGCAACATATAGGTACAAGGTTTTATTCTTCTTAGGCGAAGCTAAGTACTTCTTGATAGCCTCAAAAGCTTCTTGATGTTTGTCATTCCATTGAAATTCTCCTTGTCTTTCAACTTCAACAATGGTGAGAACGCCTTGGTCTTACCAGCAGTGTTGGAGATGAACCTTTTCAAGAAGTTGACTTGTCCAAGGAAGCGTTGGAGCTCTTTCTTTGAGGTGGGCGGTTTTGCCTGTATGATGGCCCTTGCCTTGTTTTGGTCTATCCCAATGCCTCGTTGATGAACCAAAAATCCAAGGAAGTTACCTGCACCAACACCAAAAGCACATTTCAATGGATTCATCTTCAAACCATGTTATCTCATTCTTTCAAATGAGCGCCTTAGATGATCAATGTGGTTAAGGTGGTTGTGTGACTTAACCACTACATCATCTATGTATACCTCCATGAATTTTCCGATCATGTCATGGAAGATGGCGTTCATGGCTCTTTGGTAGGTTGCACCGGCGTTTTTGAGTCCAAAGGGCATGACTACCCACTCGAAAGTACCGATTGCACCTGGACAGCGAAAAGCTGTTTTTGGAACCAGCTTTAGGAGTTGGGCGGCCCCATCTACCAGTAAGTCTGCAACAGGCATAGGATATTCATCTTTAGGGGTGGCTAAGTTCAAGTTACGAAAGTCAACACACACCCTGATCTTACCATTCTTTTTAATCACAGGAACTATGTTTGAAATCCATTCTACATACCTTGCAGTACGGATGAATCCTGCTTTAAGGAGCCTTTCAACTTCCTATTTAACTTTAAGGATGACATCATTAGCCATCCTTCTAGGAGGTTGTTGATAGGGATGGTAACCTTCAATGATTGGTAGGCGGTGCTCCACCAAGTCACGACTTAAGCCAAGCATTTCGTCATAGTCCTAGGCGAAACAATCTTTGTATTCCTTTAACAAGGCTACAAAGCGTGGCTTGTCTTCTTCGGCCAACAACTGACTTATATAAGTCGGCCTAGGCTCTTCTTCAGTACCAAGATTCACTTCAAGTAAAGGATCTTGTACCTCAGCCTTGAGATCATCTAACTTCATAGGAGCAAGGTCAAGTTCCTCTATGGTGATCTCATCTTGTGTATTTTCTACACTTTGATAAGCCGCATCAGCTGATGGGGCGGCTGAGTCCTCTAAGCTTTGGAGTTTCATCCCTAAGGCCAATGTCGACAACTTTTTCAAGGTGTCGTTGGCCAACAAAACCTCCCTAGGTTGTGTATTCATGGGATCTCCTCTATGATATGAGCACATGGAAGCGGCTTGAAGGGGATCAAAGCATCAGGCCGCACAAGATTTTCCATCACCTCTTTCAAGGCTTCTTGTTTGACTTCTCCTGTGGAGATGAATGGGTATGGCCAGCCATACTTGTCCTGACCCATGAACCTTATCGGTCAAGTGGTTCCATCATAGAACCTTACATCTACCGCGTTGGTTTCAACTTTGAATGGTCTGTTGTCTGCCTTGACCACTTCAACTTTGGTACCATTCCAAAACATCAGCAGTTGGTGTAAAGATGATGGGACACACCAGTTGGAATGAATCCAGTCTCTACCAAGCAGCATATTGTAAGTTGATGAGGAATCAACTACAAAGAAGGCAGAGAGGGACGTTTTTGATCCAATGGTCAGCTGGCCAGGCAGTATCCTTATCTTTATCTTTCTTTTTTTTCGTTGGATCTTTATCAGAGGTTTGTAGTTTAAATCTGTGCCAAGGTCTCAAGCAAAAAGGAAATATGTCAATCAAGGCTTGCCTTCGATCTTGGAGTTGAACTTCCTTCTTACTTAGCTCAAGTGCTTTCGCTTTGAGCTTTGCTTCTTTAGAAAGGATTTTCTCCTTGCACAACTTTACTCCCATGTCTACTAGGTCCATGAGAGATATATCCATCTCGTTGGTAGGTGGTGAGTCCTTTGAAGGTTCATTTCCACTCTCATCAACTTGCATGGTGTCAAGTACTTCTTCATTTCGAGCCTTAGCTCTTTATCGAAGTTCTCGTCTTCTCCAAGTCTTCATATTCTTTTGAACAGGGTACTTGGGATGTTGCACTTTTCGCCACACATCCTTTGGAGTATTCGATGGTGGCTTGATCATCCTTGGTCGTGCATGGTCACCTCTTAGCTTCATCTCTTTTCTCACAGCTGCATGGCGATATTCTTCCTTCATGTGATCCAACCATGGTCTAATCTCATGCTTAGTCCTCTTCGGAAAAGACTTAGAATGAATTTCAACTTGTGGTTGTTGATCATGTTCCCTCTTGGAAGACCTTTGCACCTTGTGATGGGCAGATGAGCTAGGATGAGAGGAAGATGGCGCCACCCTTGATGATGGTCCTCCATACTCCTGTTTGCTCTGCATAGGAGGAGGAAAGGAAGCTTCTAGCTTGCCCCCGAGCTAGGAGTGTGCTTTGCCCTGCTTTTCTCTTTCTTTTGGAGTGGAGTCTTTGATGAAAATTCCAACTTTCTTTGAACCTTCTTCCTAGAAGAGGTGTCAAGATGTTCCACAGGTTCTTCCTCATCCTCAGATGAGAAAAGTTCCAACTTCCTCCTTGGTGCTTTAAGCCTGTCAGCGACCGTGTTTGCCAAGGCCGATCTGAATACACACCTAGAGTCTTAGATTTAGATTTATCGACCAACTTCTTCGCTTTAGCAGAGTGGTGATAAAACTTACCTTCATGTTGAGGATTGGCTGCCAAGGAGGTGCTTGGAGCCAAGTTCGCCCTTTTGGGAGTTGTTTCTCCCTTCTCCTTACTAGCCAGCTGTCCATCCTTTGGGAGGTTGAACGCAACCATGTGGATAGGAGATGGGAAAGGATTCTTGTCAACTCCCATGTCCTTCTTAGGCGTCTCAGGGAACTTCAAGATTCCCTTTTCTATCTTTTCTTTTACTATGTTCTTGAACACTGTACAGTTGTTGGTTGGATGCCTCCAGGAATCGTGGTACTTGCAATATTCTCTCCCTTTGATGTCCTCAGGTGAAGGAAGGACATGTCCAGGTGGTAACTTAGTCATACCAGACATATGTAGGAAGTCAAAAACTTCATTTGTTTTTGAAGTATCAAATGAGCAAGTCTTGCTCCCATCATAAGGTTTCTTCTCTGCTTGTCTCTGGTACATAGCAGCAAACCTTTCCTGGGTTTGAGGATGTCCTACTCCTGCCTTCACGAGACATGGACACTCAATGGGGCGATCTGCCTTGACCTCAGCTATCCCTAGTTCAAATTTGGCTCTTGATAATAAGTGCCATAAGATGAACTTCTCCTTTCATTCTCTTCTCGTAGAAGAGTCTCATACCTTGTCACCTTGGTTGACATCTCGAAGAAGTCTCTGAAATCAACTCCTTCGAACTTCTTTCGAAGCTCTATGTCAAATCCGTTCTAAGCCAGGCGCACAAACTCTATCTCATGGAGAGGTGTGCGACACCTATTCGTTAGCTTCTTGAAACGAGATAAGTACTCCTCAGCTGATTCCCCTTTCTTTTGGTAGAGGCGTGACAAGTCTGCCATGGAGACCTCAGGTTCAATTCTATAGAACTGTGTGTGGAACAACCTTTCCATCTCCTCCCAGGTTCTTACTGAGTTGGGTGGTAGGTTGATGTACCAAGTGAAAGCTGCACTTGTGACAGAATTGGGAAACAAGCGAAGCTTGTGGTAGCCAGAGTTGGCTTCTCCACATTGTACAGTGAAGCGAGCAATGTGCTCAAGAGTCGTCTGCTCACTAGAGGTGCCAGAGAAGCTTGTGAAGCCGGGAACCTTGTACCCACGAGTTAGAGGATAAATTTTATCATACTCCTCAGGTAAGGCTTCTGAAAGGATGGCCTGCCTACTCTCCTGTAGGCTGGGCCAATCATGTCTTCAATCATCTCCCTGATGTGGTTTTGATTGACTAGGCCTTGTGCATCAACACCTTGAGGTGGATGGCGTGGGGCAGGATTGCGTTGATGGCCATTCCTTGCACCATTACCATTACCATTCCTCACATAAGGTGGCACATAGGCTGCAGCTCGAGGACCAACTGGGTTGACTTCCTCTTCCACATTGTCAGGTGCGTGATCTATTGCCTCCTCGTGTCCAGGGATGAGATCAGCTTCATTCTCACCCCTTGCTACTCCATCTCTATGAGGTGGTAAGTTGTTGTTACCAACTATCTCCACTTGAGGTGGAACTCTCACCTGGTTGGCACCATTATTAGCTAGTGGCGCCACAAGTGGAGGGAGGAGTGCAGACAGGTTAACTTGCCTCAGATCTTGGGCTATCTGTTGGATTTGCCCCCCGAGTCTATCTTCTACTTGACCAATCTGAGCCAGGATGTTCTCACGGTCTTGAACCATCTGCTCCTTAAATGAGTCATTAGCCTCCTTAAGTTGGTCATGAGATTTGTTCATCTGATCTATAGATCTCATAAGTTGCTGCATCTTCTGTTCCTGTGCCAAAGAAATTTCATTCATGGCTTCAGTGAGGTATTGCAACAAGACCTTTGAATCAGATTCCAAAGGTAATTGTGAAGGATCAACCACGTTTTTGCTTCTGGTTTGCATAACATGGCTAAATCTACCTTCATCAACCTTAGGTGGCATGTTTGCCACTTGGTAGGACTTAGAAAGAAGGGAGGGGAAAAGAAAAAGTAAAGAAAATTTTACCCTGAGACGTTGAGAGGAGGAGAGATCTGATGTCTTGTCCTGCTTCAAGTGTAAAGGAAAGTGATTTGGTGTGGACCTTTGAGTGAGGCGGACACCTTGCTGAAAGACTAGGAGAAGGAGAGCCAGGGATCGCCGGCTATGCTGAGAGACAGAGAGTGATATATGTTTTTTGCGCAGAGCCAGAGAGAAAAAAAGCACGGAGCTTGGTTTTTTGCGCGGAGCAAGTTTGTAGTTGTAGGAGCTGGTTTTTGAGATGAGTGATATCTGCCTGAAACCTGAGAATGGCCTCCCTTTATATAGGGGGCGGCATGGGCTTAAGCATTTAATGGGCTTGCCTTGCTGAGAAAGGCAAAATCCTCCTCCTATGCAGATGATAGCTTCCAGGAAGGTGTAGTGAAGCTTCCTCCTCCTTCTGATTGCTTCTAACTACTGGGGAGAAGACAAAATATGTACTAGGGCGCCACTCTGCTTGGATGGGAGATGGATATCTGCCTCCTGGGTGGTTGATGATAATTCTTCCTTCTTCCTGTCACACTGCAGCATGCCTTCGTTGCTTCTTTTGTGCTGAATTTAGCTAATTTAAACAAGTAGTTGCCAACTGACATCATGAATTGAACTTTGAACACCAAGGCTATGAAATTACTCATACTTAGTCATATTTAGCTCTTCAAATCATGAAAATAATTATTAATTAAGAAAATGGCTTAAACCGGGGTGAGAAAGCCATATGTCCTTAATTGAAAAGAATGCAAAAGTTGCAAACGATCTCGGATTTAACCAAACTTTCACCAGTAGGCTTAGATTATCTCCATAAGATTATGGAAAAAATTCCAAGTGAATTCGAGCTCTCTATCATGGTGAATTTGGTTTCACTCCCCAAAATGTCCTTAACTGAAAACCGGGCATTAGTTTTTACTCCGATGTCAGAATGAGGTGAAATTTTACCAAGATGATCTACATAGCTCAAGGATCATCATGGTATGCTCCTTGGTTGAAGTCGCATCTTCTAGCCTCTTCAATTGATCAATTTTATCGTTTTGTCCTTAATTGAACAAAATACAAATTGCAATTTCGCCTCCTGGGGAGGGGAACAAGGCTAGGTGATTTCTCCACTATGGTTGGTCAACTATATGGAGGAGGTGTGAGGTTGAAAATCTCATGCCTCTCTCACATGCATAGATGTTTCTCTTGCTGACAAACTTTAGCTCTCTGCCTCCTTCCTGCAAGAAGAGAAAAATATCTCTCTACAGGGCAGAGGGCGGCCTCTCCTCTGTATGGGAGACAACTTGGGGCTTGCTATGTATGTCCATGAGGTATTTTTCTTCTCATGGGTAGATGACAAGCAATTTTCCTTTTTTACTTGTTTGCCTCCCTAGCAGGCAGCAATATCAAAGGAAACTGCTTCCGATTGATTTTCTCTACCACTCACCCATGTAGGGGCGGCACATGTAGGATTTTTAATAATAATTCTTCAAGAAAATAATTATTATTTAATTAATAATTAATTAATCTCAACCCTTGCAATTAATTTACAAGACTTTCCTAATTCAATTTTCAGGGTGGTGCAGAAACCTAATTTCTTTAGCATTTTTGATTAAATCCTAACCACACATCTTGATTATAATCATGATAAGACCAATTTGCCCTCAATTTTAAATTGAGGTATAAACACATACGAATTACTTCTGGCTTCAGTTTGTATGTCATATCCATGGCTGGATAGTCAATACAGAGGGGTGGCAATTCACAGTTAAAATTCAGCTCCCTTAACGAACGTGATTGCTCCCAAAGACTCCAATTCTGACTAGGATAGGACTCTAGGACGGTTTTGGGGCTGACTTGGTCTCCAAGTTGGATTAAAAGTCTTCCTAGAGTGAAATCCAAGTCAAAATAGGATCCTGAAAAATTCTAGATTCGTGCAGGAACTTCAACAGCGTTTTTGAGCTTGAAAATAGCAGAATTGAATCTTGGACTTCAAAAGAAAGTTGTAGATCTCGGAGTTAGCTTTCCGACGCCTACTAACGGGCCTAAAACGGACATCTGAGCAGAAAGTTATGATTTTTCTACCGAGACTGTGTTGAATCCTAATCCTGTTACGACTAGAATCGGGAATATGCGGGAATTGGATATTTCCTTGGACATAGGCGACACAAATTGGGTTTTTAATTCCAATTGTGAGCTTATATGGGCCGAGTATTATCCCATATAAAATATCCTAAATTCCAAAGCTTCCGGGCTTCTTTATGGCTTGTCTTCAATCCTATCGCAATTAAAGCTCCAATCTTCAATTCTTGCTTCTTGAAATAATTCTTCAATGATCTTCAAATCTTCAAATTATCTTCAATGAGTCTTCAAACACGAACTTCGAGTCTCCAAATCTATACTCAAAATGACTTTGCTAATATCTGTGTAAAAAGTCATCAAAATAATTCCAAAAGTAGTGAAAATTAACAAATTGTCAATTTCATATCACTTAAGAACTCAAAACACAAATATTATCAAAATAGCATATATTTAAGCATAAATAGATCCAAAAATATAATAAAATAGCCATAAAAATAAGGTTGTTTTTGGCTCGATCAAAAATTCAACTTGAAGTTCTCAAAGCCATCAATGATACTCTCAAAATCATTGTGGATTTGTTGAAGGAATATATCCATAGTTCCTTCACCCTTGAAGAATAATTTCTTTAAGGCAGTCTATGCCAAAGACCTTAAAGAAAGACGCTTATTGGGAGGCAACCCAATGATTTCACATGAAGGAACCAAAGGAAAGAAAATGGAGATTAATTTGGACAATTGCAAGGTGAATTCGGAAGGAGTCAAGTTTCAGAAGCAATGATTTGCAAATGGAGCTTATGTCTACAAACAGAGAAGCTTTCTTTAACTTTATCTTTTTAATTTTCCTTGCATTATTTTGTCTTGATTGATTATTGCTTTGATTGCTTGCCTATTCTTTGATGTGAATTAGTTGTTTGTGCTAGTTTTTATTTTATGCATTTAACTAACCACACTTTTTACGCATGTTCATGTGTTTTCACATTGAGGGCAATGTGTCATTTAAGTGTTGGGGAGAGAGTCTAGTCTAATAGGGAGTCTACATGCATTAATTGATCATAATCTTAATCAATGCCATAATTTTTTTCGAAATTTTTGAAATTTTTGCATATATTGAGTGATTTGATTTAATTATGAATGATAATGCTTAGAGCTTTTAAGGAAGCTTTAGTTGATTGATTGATTTATAGCATGTTATCTGATTTCTTAGAATTAGGTACAATTAGACTTTGTGATAAAAACTTATTATTTATTGCTTCTATGATTACCTATTTCTAGAACTTGTGTTTAATTTTTTATTGAAATTACAATTATGAAAGTATGTTATGGATATGTCAAGAACAAGTGTGTGGGACTATCTATATAAAAGGGTAGTTAAAAAATTATTTTCATAAAAAGAAATGTTTTCATGCAAGAGGAGAAGAGGTATTTCTGCTTAAAAAAAATCAATCCATTGTTCTCACTCTTTTCTTTAACAAGAGGAGTTAGTAACCCTTGGAAAGAGGATAAGAGGCATGGAATTGCAGAAATATTGTCCCTCTGAAAAAAATAAAAAGAAGAAGCCCTTCTAGAGTGTTAGTAGCAACAAAAATGGGAGTTAGTAACCCCAAATCATGAACACTTCGAGGTTAGTAACCTCAATTTTCTAAAATCAATTACCCTTTGAAAATCTATTATAACCCATGAAAACCCTTGATTTGTATCCATGATATGCATTCCTTTGAGTAATGGAGATAAAGATAAAGACATAAGCTTATGGAAAGAAGTAGTTATAGGATGTGATGAATGGTAAGTGATTAGAACTACTTTAATTATGGTTACTTAAGAATAAAGATGCTTGCTATTTTGTTGTCAAAAAAAAAAGTTGCTTGCTATTTATTGATCTTTTGAATTGAGTGCTCTTACTATTCTTTGTTATTTTGATTTCATAATTGCATTAATCCTTGATATGTGTATGCATTCAAAGTTTTTGAAAGGTTTAAACTAAGATGGAATTTTGATTTGCATTAGTTTAGAGTCTATCTTATGATTTGATCTTCATAGTTTTCTACATTAGTTTGCTAGGGACTAGCAAAGATTTAGTGTGGGGGAATTATGATTGAGCTAGAAAAGACCCTATTTTATGATAATTTTCCTATGCTTTTTGGTGTTTATATGTGTATTTTAACCCTATTTTATAAGTATTTGCGTTTTTAGGTCTTGAAGACAAGAAAAGTGGAAACTTTTTGTTTTTCACTCTTTTTGGAGCTATTTTGATGACTTTTTACTCAAATATGGACTTAGCAATTTTGAGTATGGATTTGGAGATTCGAAGTTCGTGATTGAAGATTTATTGAAGATAATTTGAAGATTTGAAGACTATTGAAAAATTATCACAAGAGGCAAGAATTGAAGATTGGGGCTTAAATTGCGAAGGATTGAAGACAAGCCATGAATAAGCCCGAAAGCTAAGGAATTTTGGATATTTTATATGGAATAATACTCATCCCATATAAGCCCATAATTGGAGTTAAAATCCCAATTTGTGCCGCCTATATTCAAGGAAATATCCAATTCCCGCTTATTCCCGCTTCTAGTCCTAACAGGATTAGGAATTCAGCGCAGTCTCAGTAAAAAGGCCATAGCTTTCTGCTCAGATGTCGTCCGTTTTAGGCCCGTGAGTAGGCGTTGGAAAGCCAACTCCGAGATCTACAACTTTCCTTTGAAGTCCAAGACCCAATTCTGCCATCTTCAAGCCCAAAATCGCTGTCGAAGTTCCTGCACGAATCCAGAATTTTTCAAGATCCTATTTTGACTAGGATTTTGGTTCTAGGAAGACTTTTAAGCCAACTTGGAGACCAAGTCAGCCTCTAAACCGTCCTAGATTCATATCCTAGTTAGGATTGGAATTTCTAGGGTTATTTCCACTATAAATAGCCACCCTATGTAACACAAATCACATACCACACAATTCTAGATCTATTTTTCTCTTCTAGTTTTAGTTTTTCTTCTACTTTTTAGGCTAGGGTGCCGCCACCCTTTCTAATCACAGAGGAGTGCGACATACCTAGGGATTTTGCAAGGAGATTCCGCCCCTCCAAGGTCTTCTAAGTTTTGTGCTTATAATTTGATATTTTGTTTTTGATAGATAGTATGTTAAACTCTGTTTTATTACACGAGCTTTCCAATGCCTACTCATGGGCCTAAAACAGAGGTCTGAGTAGAAAGTTATAGCCTTTTTACCGAGACTACGCTGAATCCAAATCGTATTAGGACTAGTAGCGGGAATATGCGGGAATTGGATATTTCCTTGGATATAGGCGGCACAAATCGGGATTTTAATTCCAATTAAGGGCTTATATGGGCTAAGTATTATCCCATATAAAATATCCAAAATTCCAAAGCTTCTAGGCTTCTTCATAGCTTGTCTTCAATCCTTCGCGATTTAGACTCAATCCTCAATTCTTGCCTCTTGAGATAATTCTTCAATAGTCTTCAATAAATCTTCAAACACGAACTTCGAATCTCCAAATCTTCACTCCAAATTGCTATGTCCATATTTGTGCAAAAAGTCATTAATTTAGCTCCAAAAATAGTGAAAAACAACAAGTTTCCACTTTTCTTGTCTTCAAGACCTAAAAACACAAATACTTATAAAATAGGGTTAAATCACACATATAAATACCAAAAAGCATAGGAAAATGATCATAAAAATAGGGTCTATTTTAGCTCAATCATAATTTCCCCCACACTTGAACTTTGCTAGTCCCTTAGCAAACTAATGCATAAAAACTAAAAAAAAAAAAAAACTGAAACTAACTAGACTAATGCAACTAAAGATTCCAGTTTCTTAGGTGTACATCGACACTTAGCATGTGACGCAAGCCATTTAAACCAATGTATGTCTACACTGGAGGAGTTATAGTATCTTGAGGGTTTACTTAACTAGGACAACACCCACAAACATGTTTAAACTGACTCGATAGACTCATGGGTAAGTATGAAAAACAGAACAAATTTTGTACAAATCTATGTTTGATCTTTAAAAACCATTCTTTTCGAAAAATCAATTTTAATGCTTACATATATCAAGGATCAACGTAATCATGAAATCAGAATAAAAAAGAATAATAAGAGCACTCAATTCAAAAGATCAAGTAATAGCAAGCTTCTTTATCCTTAAGTAACCATAATTAAAGTAGTTCAAATCACTCATCATTCATCACATACTATAGTTACTTCTTTCCATAAGCTTGTATATTCATCTTTATCTCCATTACTCAAAGGAATGCATGTCATGGATACAAATCAAGGGTTTTCGTGGGTTATAATAGATTTTCAAATGGTAAATATTTTTTTAGAAAATTGAGGTTACTAACCTCGAAGTGTTCATGATTTGGGGTTACTAACTCCCATTTTTGAGGCTACTAGCACTCTAGAAGGACTCTTTCTTTTTATTTTTTCAGAGGGACAATATTTCTGCAATTCCATGCCTCTTATCATCTTTCCAAGGGTTACTAACTCCTTTTTTTTAAGAAAAGAGTGACAACAATGGATTGATTTTTTAAAGCAGAAATATCTCTTCTCCTCTTGCATGAAAACACTTCTTTTTATGAAAACAATTTTTTTAACTACCCTTTTATATATGTAGTCCCCCACACTTGTTCTTGACATATCCATAACATACTTTCATAATTGTAATTTCAATAAAAATTAAACACAAGTTCTAGAAATAGATAATCATAGAAGAAATAAACAATAAGCTTTTATCACAGACTCTAATTATACCTAATTCTAGGAAATAAGATATCATTCTAAAAATCAATCGATGAATAAAGCATTCTTAAAAATTCTAAGCATTATCATTCGTAATCAAATCAATCACTCAATATATGCAAAAATTTCAAAATTTTCAAAAAAATTATGGCATTAATTAAGATTATGATCAATGAATGCATGTAGATTCTCTATTAGACCCTCTCCCCCATACTTAAAAGACAC
Source organism: Corchorus olitorius (assembly GCA_001974825.2). Classification (NCBI taxonomy): domain Eukaryota; kingdom Viridiplantae; phylum Streptophyta; class Magnoliopsida; order Malvales; family Malvaceae; genus Corchorus; species Corchorus olitorius. The sequence goes on from AWUE01023034.1 coordinate 19,137, forward strand.
ATTGTCCTCAATGTATGAATTTTAACAAAAAATCAAAATTTTGACTTTTTGAAATTTTTGGAAAAATCATGTGAATGATCATGTGTGTTGTGTCCCTCATAAGTGTGATGACTAAATAGATGTGCTAATGAAATACTTGACTCGCAAAGAAAGTATGCATCCAATCAAGTAATTCAAGCAATTCAAAGCATTAATCATGGCATTCATGGCATATGAGTCATAATTAAGATCCAAATCAAAGCATAGAAAATAAATGCAAACAACTAAGTCAAGTCAAGGAATAGGCAAGCAATCAAAGCAATAATCAATCAAAGCAAAACAATGCAAAGGAAATAAATAGATGGGGTTAAAGAAAGCTTTTCTATTTCTAAGCATATGCTCCATTCGATATCTTATTGCTTCTGAAACTAATCTCCATTCAAATTCCTTGTTGCAATTGTCCAAAACGTAAACTCCATTTGTTCGCCTTATTTCCTTAATATGAAACCCTAAAAAGAAAAAGAAAAAGAAAAAGAAAAATAGAAAGAAAATTAAAATGTTAGTAAATTCTTGGGTTGCCTCCAAAGCAGCCTCTTTCTTAATGCCTTTGGCTAGACCTTCCTTCATCTCCCCTTGTTAGGGTGGTTCATACCACTTCAAAGCATAAAGCAAATATGGTAAGATTGGAAGAATATGAGCATAAAAATATGAAAGTGAAGAGAAGAGATAAAGAAAGAAATCACCAATTTGATTGAGGGCGACTCCATGAATGGCTATGAATGACAATGCCATTTTTGTTGTCGTGATTGGTTGATGCAATGGGTGCTTTCGGCATTCTTGATTGGCATTACTCCCTTCGTGCCTTTGGAAAGTGTCCTCGTCTTGGCAAATTATCTTGTCCTCCAGAAAGAATTGATCCATAGATCTCCATTCTACGTGTTTGATATCTTCAAAGCATTCAGACTCAAGAAGTTTGTTGATTCCCAAGAAATCTTGATCCTCATGTTCCAAAAGCTGGTTGTCAACAGAATTCAGCACGATTGTGTCTTTTGGCTCGAGATGTCCGAGTTGCTCATTATCTGGTGGCTCTTCTTTGGGCTTGACAAGTCTTGGAGGAGAAGGTGGAGGGATGTCCATCTTGATATCTTCTTTCGATGTCATTGATTCTTCTTGCACAATCTTGAAAACCTCTTTTGGTAGAGCAGGAATGCAGACGTTGCATGGCTCATCATCGTCATCATTGAATAGAAATTGAAAGGAGTCTTGCAAATCAAGTTCATATGGTTCCAAATCATTAATTGTTTCGCTTGACACTCCTTCAACTTCCTTCACGATAGGGATGTCAGCAACATCATGAAACTCACCTCCAATCTTACTTTTTTCAGAATGGATAGGTTTTTCCCATGACAGTGTCACTTCAATCTCTGGCTCTTGATGTCTTTGTGTAGTCTCTACTAAGTCAACGTGCTTCCATCGTTCTTTAGGAACTTCTTTGATTGCAGCAATTAAAGGAATGTTTACCTCCATCTTTTGAAGTGGATCGAGCTGATTTTCTTCACTGCATGTCTTCCTTTCTGCTACCTCTTCTGGCGTCAGGACTTCTGCTTCCTCGATTTCTTCTTCATCTAGGCTCCTTGTAAGTACCAATTCAAGTTCATCTTCATGGTGAAGTGATTGAACTTGTTCAGAACAAACTTCAATGGCATCAATGGCACAGATAGAATGAATCTCAGCAGGAGATTTCATGGCTTCATAAATATTGAATTCAATGAGTTTCCCATCAAATTCCATGCTAAGTTTTCCATCGTGGACTTCATATATTGTTCTGGCTGTGGCAAGAAAAGGTCTTCCTAACAGCAACGGCAAATGAGGTAGATGATGGTCATCTTCACTCATCTTTAAGACATATAAATCTGCAGGAAAAACAAAATCTCCAATCTGCACTAAAACATCCTCGACTAAACCCTCAGGTTTAATGTTAGTTCTATTAACAAGTTGTATAGTCAGATCAGCTTTAGTCACATGTTCAATTTTCAATTGTGAATAAGTAGAATAAGGCATAATGTTAATTGGAGATCCAAATTCACACATGGCATTTTCTATCTTATTCTTTCCTATTTTACAAGGAACAGAAGAAGATCCTATATCATGGCATTTATGATGCAATTTTCTCTGATATGTAGCAGATACATTGTCATTCATGCAAGCATATTTTTCAGAAAACTTACTCTTAGTGGTGCATAATTCTTTGAGAAAAGAAGCGTACCTGGGTATTCTGGCAATTTTATCAAGTAAAGGAACATTTACATCTATATCTTGTAGTGAATTGAGTTGACTTGCAAACCTTTGAAGAAATGGTGGTGGATCATACTTGGCTCGCATCTCTTCCATCCATTCACCTTCTGATTGAGGTTGAGAAGCGTTTGATGATGAAGTAAGCTGATCCTTCTTGCTTTTGGTTGAAATATCCTCTTCACTTGGCAATTGAATGTTGCGTACGGCATCTGGTGGTGGTGGAGCAGAGAAAACATGCATAGGTGATGGTGATATCGCTAGTGGAGATGGAAAATCAGGCAATTCCATCTTTTGTGCAACCCTTTGTTCAGTTCCTTCAATTGAATTAACCCCGTACCCTTGTATGTTCTGATTCATATGTCTTTGAGGTACAGATGAAGAGTTTTGAAAAGAGGCTTGCTGGATACTCATGAAATCGACAAACATCTTTGCTAGATTTCCGCATTGAACAGTTAACTCCTTCAACTCCTTGCAGATTTCTAATATCTCTGACTCCTTTGTTGTGTCAGCTTCATTGGTTATGCTGAATTGGTGAATGTTCTCGGTCATGGTATTGAGCAGCTTCCTTGCTTTTTCAGGGGTTTTGAATGTTAGGCTTCCTCCACTGGTAGCATCAATATACATTTTATCTTCATAGAGGAGTCCATCATAAAAGTTTTGAATCAACAGTGTTTCACTTAGGTTGTGGTGAGGGCAACTTGTGCAGATTTTGTTGTATCTCTCCCAGTATTGGTGCCACTTCTCTTCAGGTAGTTATTGACAGGTTGTGATTCTCTTTCTTACATCAGCTCGCTTGGCCTCTAGAAAGTACTTGTTCAAAAACACTGTCTCCATCTCCTTCCAAGAAGTTATGGATTTTGATGGCAAAGTCAAAAACCAACTTATTGCTTTTCCTTCCAATGTTAAAGGAAAAGTTCGAAGTCTCGCTTGTTCTTCAGGCATCCCAGTGATTGCAGAACACCTTATAAAGAAATTTTTTAAGTGCTCATGAGGATTTTCATGAGATTCTCCTTCAAATATTGGCAGCATGCGGATCACTCCAGAATTCAGCTTGTATGACATGTCCATGGCTGGATAGTCAATGTAGAGTGGTGGCAATTCACAGTTGAAATTCAGCTCTCTTAACGAACGTTGTTGCTCCATTGGATTTTTCCTACAAAACAAAGATGATCAAGTGCAAATCTAATATAGAAAAGAAAAAGAAAAAGAAAATAATACACAATCTCCCCAGCAATGGCGCCAAAAGTTATGATCGGTCGTCAGCAATCATAAAAATAAAAATCCCAACAATTACTAACTAAAGATAGCTAGGGCAAGTAGGGGTCAATCCCACAGAGAGATGGGTTATTGTTCTTTTTCTTAAAACAAACAAACAAAATAAAGAAGATTTTGAAAGTAGAATTAAATCAAATCAAACTAGTAATTAAAATTATCTAAGAAAGCAATCAAGAAAATTAAAGAAAAAAATTAATTAAAAAGCGGAGGATAAATTGAGAAAATAATTAAGAAAACCCTCCAACATAGAATTAATATCCCTCTTGACAATAATAATATGGATCATTGATATCTAAAAATTATGAAAACAATAGATAGCTTGCTTGGAATTTAATCCGAAATTACCTTAATTAGATAAAGCTCTTGATCCAGTGTGAATTATCCCTTTTATTCTTTAACCAATTACCTCTTGATCCAGTGTGATCATTACTCAAGAATAAAGCATTAAGATCTAGAAATTTACAAGCACAATAGGCAATTAAAAATTGGTCAAACATTCTTAAATCCCTTGGAAGGAAGATCCTTCGCTTCCAATTGCTACCAAACAATTAAATCCGAAGATCCTTCAAGATTTAATTTAGCTATTGCTACTTAATTTATCAAGAAAGTGCTAGCTTCAATCCATCAAAAGAAGCAACATAGAATTCATGCAGAGATATTAAGAAATAACCTATTAATTTTCATATAAAAGCACAAATCTCACCATGATATAAGTTGCTCAAGAAGAAAAATCCAGGAGAATGGGATGAAGATTGTCAGGCTGCTTTTGATAAGGTTAAGGGATATCTATCCAACCCACCAGTGTTAGTGCCACCAGTGAAAGACAGGCTAGTGATCTTGTATATGACGGTGCGCGAGAATTCGATGGGTTGTGTGCTGGCTCTACAAGATGAAACTGGAAAGAAGGAGCGAGCAATTTATTACTTGAGTAAGAAATTCACCGATTATAAGGCTAAGTACTCGGATCTGGAGAAGATGTGTTGTGCACTTGCTTGGGCAGCTCATAGATTAAGACAGTACATGCTCTATCACACTACTTGGCTAGTTTCCAAGTTAAATCCGATCAAGTACGTGTTTGAAAAGCCTGGTTTGTCAGGAAGAATTGCTAGATGGCAGGTTTTGTTGTCTGAATATGATATAGTGTATGTGTCTCAGAAAGCCATTAAAGGAAGTGCTGTAGCGGAATTCTTGGCCGACCGAGCTAATAAAGATTATGAACCGGTACATTTTGAGTTTCCAGATGAAGACTTGATGGCAATATGTCAAGTAGAAGAGGCAAAAAAAGAAGAGGATACATGGAAAATGTACTCCGATGGGGCATCAAACTTGTCGGGGCAAGGGATAGGTGTAGTATTGATATCCCTAGAAGGTGATTATCTCCCAGCTACAGCTCGTCTAGGATTTCCAGCCACAAACAATGTATCAAAATATGAAGCCTGCATTCTGGGAGTTCAAATGGCTTTAGATAAGGAAGTAAAGAAGATGGAGGTTTATGGTGATTCAGCTTTGGTGATTTACCAAATGAGAGGACAATGGCAGACAAGAGACCCAAAATTAATCAAGTATCGAGATCATGTGGCGGAGTTAACCAACTCTTTGAAAAGATTACGTTTCATTATGTGCCTAGAGAAGATAATCAGTTGGCTGACGCACTAGCAACCCTCGCTTCCATGTTCAAGATAGGGACCAATACAGAAATCCGACCAATCCAGATTCAGATGAAAGGTTCTCCGGCACATGTAATGAGTGTGGAAGACGAAGGAGATGGGAATCCATGGTATTTTGATATCCTCCAATACGTCAAATACCAGAGATATCCAGAATATGCCACAGAAAATGGCAAGAGAGTGATTCGAAGGATGGCGATGGGTTATCTCTTAGAAGGTGACACCTTGTACAAGAAAAGTCATGATCAAACATTGCTCAGATGTGTATGCTCAGCAGAGGCTAGAAAAAATCATGGAGGAGGTGCATGAGGGATCATGTGCGAGTCATGTCAGTGGACATAAGATGGCAAGACAGATCATGAGAGCAGGTTATTACTGGTTGACGTTGGAGACTGATTGCATTAAATATGTCAGGAAATGTCATAAATGTCAGATTTATGCTGATCAAATCCATGTGCCCCCAAATCCGCTACAGGTGATGTCAGCCCCCTGGCCATTCTCAATGTGGGGCATAGATGTGATTGGAGTTATTAATCCCAAAGCTTCGAATGGAGACAAGTTCATATTGGTCGCAATTGATTATTTTACGAAGTGGGTTGAGGCAGCTTCATATGCAAGTGTTACTCAAGTAGTGGTGACCAAGTTCATTAAAAAAGAGATCATTTGTCAATATGGGTTGCTAGAAAGAATTATTACGGATAATGCGTCTAACTTGAACTAGGGGTTGGTAGAAGAGACATGTAAACAGTTCAACATCGCGCATAGTAACTCAACTGTTTATAGACCCAAGATGAACGGTGCGGTGGAAGCAGGCAATAAGAATATCAAGAAGATTATAGAGAAAATGACTGAGACATACGAGGATTGGCATGGGAAACTCTCTTTTGCTCTTCATGCTTATCGGACCTGTGTCCGGACCTCAACTGGGGCAACTCAACACTCATTGGTATATGGAATGGAGGCAGTGGTACCCATTGAAGTAGAAATACCTTCCCTACGGGTATATCGAGAAACTAAGTTAGAAGAGTCTGAATGGGTCCAAGATTGATATGACCAGCTCAACTTGATTGATGAGAGAAGGCTAACAGCTTTATGCCATGGTCAAATGTATCAAAAGAGGATGGAACAAGCATTCAATAAGAAAGTGCGTCCGAGAGAGTTTAGAGTAGGAAATTTGGTGCTGAAGAAGATTATACCAGAATAACGTGACCCAAAAGGTAAATGGCCACCGAATTGGGAAGGCCCATTCGTAGCAAGGAAAGCATTCTCTGGTGGGGCGTTAATTTTACAAGAAATGGATGATGAAGAGTTCCCAAGACCCATCAACTCGGATGCAGTTAAGAAATATTATGCTTAAAAAAAAAGAAAAAAAACTAAGCCTAAAAAAGAAAGAGGTTGAAAAAAGAGAAATAAAATATAAGGAGGGGTCCATGTTGAAAACCCGCAAATGGCGACTTGGATCCACTGGGGGTCACTTGACTTGAAAACCCGAAAAGAGCGGCTCAAGTGAAGGATGGAAAAGGAGGAACTTGAGCTGAAAACCCGCAAAGGGCGGCTCAGGTAGAACATAGAAGGACATAGTCTGCTGGCAACACTTCAAGAAAGTCTCCTAAGGTCAAAAGGGTAAAGGTCTGGTCAAGACTGAGTTAGGTAGGGCAGCATCAAAACCAATCTCGATGAACCTTCGGCAAACGTCACAAAACCGTCGTCGGAGTATTCATCGACGTGAGGTTCTATTTCTTCCGCATCTTCTTGTTGGTACATATATATATATATACATATATTAAATTCCTTGTTATATAAATTTTTCTCTTCTCTATTTGTACATATTTCTTTATTAATGAAATTTCAAAGTTTTCAGTAATGTTTGTTTTCGTTTCTGCATCACTTTGTTACCAATAAACAATGGTTTTTCTTTCTTTCAAAATTTACTAAAAACGGACATGGGAATGGTCGCTTTCAATTATTCAGAAAGGGTATTAGTAAAAGATGCAAAGAAGTATAAAGTCATCATTTGAGGAAAAGAGTTTAAAATGAATAGGGGCAAAAGATTGATACAAATATAGGGGCAGAGGAAAGGAAATTGAAATAAGGCAGCGGATGAAGGTTCAGAAGAGGAAGACAAGAGGTCAAGAGTTTAAGAAGTGTGCAAGGAGGACATGCAAGACCACGGAATAATTTGACAAAGAAAATATATGGAAGACCGTAAACTATATATATTGATAAAAGAAAAAGTGAGGGTTCAATTGATATAAAAGAAGACTTTTTGAACTTGATTAAAAAGGGGAGAGGACTATTTTATAATTTTACTAAATTGGAAATAATAAATCCCACCCCCCTTTCTTCTTCCTCATTACCTCGTGTTTCCATCTTCATTTTTTCCTTTTACATAACTCTATATTTCTCTAAACATTGGCAAGAAATTATTCACTAAAATTAACATGCAAGTGGACTAAGATGATCCTCTCACAATCCTCTCTCCAACCATGGTAAAATTCAAGGGCTTATATTTAATGAAATGTGGGATTGGCGATAGCAAAGGTAAGCTAGAAAATTTGAGAAGTTATTATTTTGAAATTTCTTGTGTTGAAGTGATCTTAAATTGGAGTTTGATAATATTCTTGTGTTATTTGGAGGTCCTTGGGAAGCAATTTACAAGGTGAAAATTTAATTGGAGCTTGGTGGGGCATGGAAGCTTGGGATTTGATCTTTGAATAAATTATTTTGTTTTAATGTTATAAGTTGATGGATTTTGGAGTTTAGTTGTTTGGGATTGATTGTTAATGTGTTTAAGAATGTTTAGAAGTGTAAAATAGTGAAATAAATGGTTAAATTTGGAGTTAAAAGCCCAAAAATGGTGTTATTGGCCTTACCGGAATCTGGATTTCCAGATTCCGGAGAATATTCCGGCGGCAAGGAGTGCCAGCCGGCTTGACCAACAGCTGGCCACGCGGGCCTGCATAAGCAGGCCTGGCGTTGGGCCAGCGCGGGCTGTTGGGCAGCCCATCGCTGGGCCCAAACAAAAAAATAAATAAATAAATAAAAGAAAAAAGAGATAAGGAAAAGAAAAAAAGAAAGGAAGGAAAAAAAAGAAGAAAGAAATAAAAAGAAGAAAATAGGAATTTAATTTTGGGGATTTATAAATTGGTGAGTGAAGTTACAATTTTACCTTTGGATGAGTAAAATTACTAAATCGCCCTTAAGATGCTATATTACAAAATTACCCTTAGAAGAGGAATTTAATTAATTCAACGACATCGGTTACGTTAATAAGTCTAAACGATTATCGTATTACTCGGTAATGTTCGTAGGAGCATAAATTCCCGTTTTACCCTTGAGTGGGTAAATTACTATATTACCCCTAATTAGTAAAAGTGTACTAATCTATTCCGTTGAGCTGTGATTTCAAATCCAACTGATTAGGGTTAACAAATATAATACGTAAAGAATGTCATCGTACTCTAAGAGAGTAAAATTACTAAAATACCCTTGATAAGTATAATTACCCTTTTACCCTTGTTAGGGTGATACAAGTAATTAGCTTTCTAGATCACACTTTCGGAATTGTAAAGCTACCGTAGTGATCCTTTTTGGGTAAAGTTACCATGTTACCCTTGATGGTCTAAATTACCAATATGCCCCTTAGTAGTCAAATTTACGAAATTACCCTTAATGGTGAATTTGAGAGAATTCGACTATGTTGTTCACATCAATAACTATGTATGTACGTTATGAAACCTGTAATAAGTGTAAATGACCATTTTACCCTCGAATGAGTAAAATTACAACTTTACCCTTAGAAAAGGATTTGGCTTATCTAAGCACACTAATCAGACATGTAAAGTTAAAGGATTACCGTATCAGCCTTAAGATGTTCAAATTACATATTTGCCACTATTAGAGAAAATTACAGTTTTGCCCCTAACGGCTAGAAATGATTAAATGAATTCTAGAAAGTGTATTTGGACTCTGAAACTCGTATTAAACCATATAACACATAATTAGACGCGTTAAACTTCTCTATATTAGACTGTGGGTCTGGGTTATGTGTTTCTTCTGATTTTATTCCATCTTATTGGACTAATTTGGTTTATTATCCTAGTTTTGATTGTGTTGGTTTTACTCGAATTTATGACTTTGATTTATGATTTTTATATTAACGGTTTTCCTGTGTTTGGTGCACTTCTCAATCAGACGGCTGAGGCGATGATCGAGACATTGGCTAGGCTCATAGTGGATTGACTTTGAGGGTGTACGAGTCCCCTGAACTGTGAGTGGGCTATCCTCAACGGAGAACCCGTTGAGGAAATGTTTTATTACTGCTTTTATATAAATGCTTTATAAATTGTTTTGAAAAAATGTTTTCGGTGCATAAGTAACCTGATTTGTTTTAAAGAACTTGTTTAAGTATACGGGGACTTATGGACGTAGCTCCAGGAGTACGTATGACTTGTTGGTGGAGCGTCTCGGACGCAACCCAGCGCTGGTGTATTTGTTTTAACGGACCATGGCTTTTTTTTGGGATCCACATGGTTCGTAGCTCCAGGCCCGACATGCTATACTTATTTATTTACCAGTTCGGCATGTGCATAGGAGAGCTAAATTGGGCGTGCTGCGGCCACCACGCAGTACCGGACCCAAGCTAACGTCAGGGGAACGGGCTTGTTTGGAAAAATAAGAAAACTGATATTTTTACTAATTATTTGATAATGACGAAATTGCCCCTGACGGTTCCGGAGGTTGACTCGGGCCAAGATCACTCTGGATAGGTTTTATTGGCAGCCCATTTGTTTTACGAAAATGATAAATGTTTTTATGTACTTGCTTTATTGTTAACCACGTTTTTATAACTTGGTTTTATTTACTGTTTTGGTTGTGAGTGCACCCCACCCTCTTCTGGTTCTCTTTTGAGGGTGGCTCACTCACGGGGCACATTCGTGCACTCACCCCTCAATTCTTGTTGTTTTTTCAGGGTAGTTAGGATTCGGTATTCTTTTGGCGATCGAGTCGGTGGCGTAGGCTGTGATTCTTGCTGATAGAGGTACTTCTGACTACGATACGGGTCCCACTGGCAGTTGTCTTGTTTCCAATTATCTTTAACACCTCGTTTTCGTTTCACATTTCAGTTTGTTGTTTTCTATATTTTCATATGACTTTGATTTTAAATATTGGAGCGTTTTTATTACATCTATTTGAATTTTGACGATTCCGCTTTTACTCTGATTGAGAAGCTTTTGTTTTTAAATCTTGTAATCAATTTCTGTTTTCATCGTTTTCATCTGGTATTGTCGCTTCGTGGAACCTTGGTGTGCGTGACCGGCCGACACGTGTTTCGAGGTAACACGGCGGTTGTTCACGCTCGACATCTGGGTCGGGGCATGACAATATAGATCAAAACAATCAAAATAAACATATCGTACTTTTTTCCATCTTCACATTATCATGCATTACCATTGCACCATCATCATGTATCCTAATCGCATCCAAGCATATATTTGAGAACCCTACAGGAATATTTTCATGGGTAGAAGGAGCTCTCAACTAGCATTCGGAAGACGATGGCATCAAATTGATCGGAAGACGATCTTGTTAAAAGATGCACTGGAAGACGGTTATTTAGAAATAGGTTTTCAGAAGTCTATCAGAACAAGGTTTATCAGATTTATATATCCAGAAGCCAATCGGAAGACGATTCTTCAGGAAGGTTTTCGGAATTAGAAATTGATTGGAAAACAATCTCCTCAAATGTGTTGGAAGATGACTTTTTCAAATGAAATTCCTCAAAGGGATCTTTTCAAAAAGTATCAAAAGATGATTTTCTCAAGATTGAATGGGAAGACAGTTCAAAGGATAAGCGGGAGACGGTCCTTTTAAAGTCGAATTGGAAGACAGTTCAAAGGATAAGCGGAAGACGGTCCTTTTAAAGTCAAATTGGAAGACAGTCTGAGGATGAGCGGGAGACGGCTCTCTTAATATTAGATTGGAAGACAATCCTTTTCAGGTTGAATTGGAGGACAGTTCAAAGATAAAGCGGAAGACGATCCCCCAAAGACTGAATTAGAAGACAGTTCTAAGAAGTTGATCGGGAGATGATCCACTCAGAAATTAAAACGCCAATATCCGACTCAGTAGTAAGGGCGGGTGTCTACGTCTTTGCACACTTCCTAACTCTCAAAAAGTATGCAAACTACTTCTTTGCACACTTCTAGATAGTTGGAAAGCGCACAAAGAAGGGCAGCTGTAGACACCCATTTTTGACCATATATCCTTTTTCTTTTTAAATTGTTTCTTAATCTGCACTATAGTCATTCAGGGGCATTTCGGTCATTTTTAGTTAAATAATAGTTCATATTTAGCATATGGTAGAGTAATCAATTTAATGAGTCTTTTTAAGTTAATATTTAGTTATCCTTTGCATTTAAGGTTCAAAAGCCCAAAAACAAAAAAATTTCATACTCATTTCATTCATGTTAAAATTGCATTGTTCTACATTGCCTCATTAGATTGCATGTTTTGCGTAACACATTTGTTTTGATTGGTAGGTTTTCACATCGCATCACATTTTAACATCCATATCCGTAATGGAACTCTCTTTCCTATTAGGCCAATTCTTTTTTTGGTTAACCATTTGCTTTTAGATTTATCTTGTTATCATCTGGAGACTTTCATTAGATGCTCTTAACTATTGGGCTTCCACTTTGGGTTGAAACCATATCCTTTGGACCGTTGACATCAACCTTTGACAATTTGGTTATTGAACCTTTAGCATGTGGACTATATTAGGCCTTGTCAGAATAAACCCAATTACATTCATTCGAACATCTTGGCATCCATCTTTTGTTCCATTACATTAGGAAATAAATACATATGTACAAGAAAATGGAAATTGAAAATTACAAAGAATAATAATAATTTCGTTGGCCTCCTGCATGGGTCATGTTTATACCACAATTTACATTTTTGGTAAAATGGTAAATGCACATGTTGGTACATAATGAAGGGCCAAGATTTAATCTTCTGAAGTCCTATGGATGGTTGGATTTAGTCCACCCTAGGCCAAATTCAATAAGGAAATAGTTGAACTTTGATCTAATTTCCTTAATTATTCCTAAATTAATTATGAAAATTATGGAAATTAGGAAATTAAATACATTAAATGTTTTCATACAGCAAGGCCGCCCCATTTACTCCATGAATTGGGTCAGGTCGGCCCATGCTATCAAAACCGGATTTAAGCCTTCCCGGGATAAACTTTTCACGAGTTTTCAATTAAGGACAATGGGATTAGGGCTTACAAATTGAGATTGAAGATGAACGAATTTGGCAATATGTCCTTTGTTAAAGTTGTTCAGAATATTATGAAGAACACTCTGTCCAAATTTCATCTGATTCCGAGCTCGGAAGTAAACTTGCATTTTGTGCAATTAAGGACAGAATCCAATCCCGAGACATTTTTTGCATGGCGATTTCACCATTGGCACAAAAGCTTGGTTTTCATGCAATATTGATGCTATTTGGAGGAATTTAGCCATGTTTCTCATTTTAGTAACTTTTCACTTTTATTCAATAAAGGACAGTATGGCTAAATTAGCTCGGTTTAAGCCATTGCCTAAATCGATTTTTCATGATTTTGTCATATGATCTTAGTGACATGATATTTAGTCCAATCCCATGTCCAATTGATTAATATTAAAGTTTCGTGGCATTTAGAGTTCGTTTCAGCATCATTTGGCCTCTCCGCACTTGGTTTTCCACCCCTGCTTGCTGCACCGAGACTTTTGGAGCCAATTTAATTCAAATTTCAGTAATTAATTGTGATAATTATCACATGGAAGAGTCAAAAATGTGGTGGACTTTCTCTTGGCTGATTTTATGGGATTTTATTTACATCAGGAATTAAATTCAGAAGATAATTCAAAATCAACCAAGGATCATTTCTGGCCATTGGATCGCATTTAACCCTAGGAGGCCAGCCCCTATATAAAGAGAGCAGCTCCAACGAAATTACATCTCCGGCAGCCTCTCCAAAAAAACCTCTCCTCAGAGTAATCAAAAAACAATCAAGCCCAGTGCTTTCTTTATCATTTTTCCAACAAGCCTCAAAGCTTTCATCTTTATTTTTCAATCTTCTTCATCAAGTTCTACACTTGATTCTCCTTTTATATATTTAATTTTGTTCATACAAGACATCTCTTGTATTTACTTTTTCTCTGCAATCAAATAACAACATCTTGTTATTTTTCCTTCATGAATCAAGAAAATTTACCTTTTACAACTGCAATCCTTTTTATTTCTGAATCTGGAATCAATGCTTTAAACACTCATGTGTGACTTTGATTCAGGATCTACAACTCGTTTGATTTATTTTATGTTTGCTTCACTCCAAGCATTCCTTTACATTTCCTGCACTTTTCCTCAATTTTTACTACAAAATTGAACCTTTATTTTTCCTTGCACCTTTTTCTCAATTTTTAAGATAAAATTGATCTTTTACTTTTTATTGCACTTTATATCAATTTGTGGACAAAATTGATCGGCACGCTCGGTACCCTTTCACCAAGATCTCCAAAGAGATTTTTTGGCGCGAACATCTCTTTTTGGCACGCCCAGTGGGACTCACAAGGATTCAGATCTCATTTTGGTGTTGTTAAAAGGTTTATTTTCTTTACTGCTTTTGTTTAATTTTTAGTTTTCATGACATGTCAAATTTTAGCTTTTCTTCATACTCTTCTTCTACCTTTCTATTTTATTTTCCATTTTATTGTTGCTATTGTTATGGCTCCTTTTAAGGATGCCGTCAAAAAGTAGGTTTCTTTTCACCACCTGTTCTTACGTGGACATGAAAGCGGTGCTGAAATAGGCAAAGATGGTGACGGCACTTCTCAGGGCCGCACCACAGCTCATGGTGATCTTGCTAGCACTTTAGAAGTGGTGATGAATAAAATGGAAGCTAGATTTCAAGAGATGATCCAAGAACAAATAACCAAAAATGAGAATGGTTTCAAACAAATTCAAGAAGCCATCTCGGTGATAGCGGCAACACTCAGGGGGCATGTGCAGCAGCAAATGGCGCCACACCAAGTGGCCGCACTGCACCAAATAGCCGCGCCACACCCAATAGTCGCACCGTACCAAATGGCCACACCACACCAAGTTGCCACACTGGTTCAACCACCAAAAGAAATTACTGAAAAGGTGATGGTAAATTTTCCAAAAAATGGCCGCTTGTCTAAAGAAGAAAAGACAAAAAGCTTGGCCATGGAGGAAAAAGTGGTGTCAGTGCTAAGAGATCCAGTGCAGAAACATCTGGTGCAAAAAAATGCAAAAGGTGATGTCTGCACCAAAATCAGAAGATATGGTTATGCCAACTCTGAGACTAAACCTTGGGAGCACCAACTTGAAAGGCCATGGATTCCAAGATCAGTGGCATTAAGAAACTTTGCTCCTAGAAGAAAGTTGGAGTTTTTACCACCTAGTGCAAAGCAAGAGACGGTGCGTTCAATAGATCCACCACCAAGAAAAATGGTGCAAAGAAGATTGGATTTGGATACAAGTCCTTCTTACCAGAAAGAAAATATTGCACCATCAAGGCGAATGGCACAAAGGTTCTCCAAACCAAGAGAACTTACCCATGAAAAACATTCTCCATACTATAGACGGAAAACATGGCATATGGCGCCATCCACTTCTTCATCCGCAGCATTTTCATCCAAAATGGTGTCGTCTGTGACAAAGCAATTTCAGAAAGCTTTGAAGCTTGAACCATCGGCAAAGACTCCAACTAAACCTAGGTCAAGAAAGCCAAAACATGAAGCAAGGCCTTGGCTAAATCACCGGATAGAAGAATTTCAAGCTTTAGCCATGGAGAAGGAAGTTAATTTCCATAAAGAACGTGTGGTGCTAAATACTCGGCCAAGAATGGTGAAGCCACCTTCAAAAGCTCGAAATGGTGTATGGAAAAGGGTGCAACATCCCAAACTCCCTAGCCAACCTATTCAAGGAAGTAAGAAGACTTGGAGAAGAAAAGAGCTCCGTAAAAGAACCAAGGCAAGAAGAAAAATGGAGACGAACGAAGATATCGCACTCCGGAAACTTATAATTGATAACACCACTTCTAATGCGAATGATGGTGATGATGAATTTGGTGCCGCTAATTCTAGTGATGGCGCCACTTTTATTATTAGCAACATCACCCATGTTACTAATGTTGCTATTGATGACATGGATGAAAGTGGTGACAACAACGACACAATTCAATTGCCTCATGAAGATGGTGAACACTCGGGGGGCAATGAAGATGGTGCCAAGACCGTTATTCTCTCCGAACATGATGATAATGCCACTAACATCCATGATAATGGCTTGATTAATGTCATGGAAGAAGATGATGGTACCAAAATCGACGGCACCAAAGATGATGGCACCAAAATCGACGGCACCGAAATTTATGGCACCAAAAGTGTTTACTACACTGAAAGTGGTGATGAAGCGATAGATGATGCCTCCATTGATGACATGAATTCAAGTGTTGATAGCAATGATTATGGTGACGAGCCAACTAATGAAAACAAAGTGGCATATGAAGAAGTTACACTCGGGGGGCAACTTTCTAACCACCCTCATATTGAAGAAGCTGATGGTTCCACCAACTACAAGGAAATTGAAGATCCTCCCAAGATCAAAGAACATGAGGACAACCTAGAGATTCATAACTTCTCAGAGCCTGATGCTCAAGAAGATGAAAATCTCCATGATGAAGATGAAGTTGATCAAGTACATGTCGATCTTTCCGAAGACCAATAAAAGGCTATACATGATATTAAGACTCAAATGTGGGCCATATTGGACAAAATAAAGTCCAAGGAAGTGGAGGAGAGTCAGCATGTTCAAAATGAAGGATTCAGCGAAATAACCAGTAGATTGGAAGCAACGCCCGGGGGGCAAGGAAGATGGTCCTAGGATCTTTTATCTCACCAAGTTCATACAAATTTTAGTGGACAAAGCCGCCCCAATTGCTAATGCGGCCTTAAAAAAAATCACCACTTTTGGTGACAAATTGTGAATTCATCACTAAATGGCACTTACAGTGACAAGTCAAGAAAAGATGTCACAAGAAGCCACTTTTGGTGACAAAAAAGAATACCATCACCAAAAACAATTAAAGTGGCGTGAAAATTATGTTTTACCATTTTTTGATTTTTGGCCTTGATTGAAAAGTTATAGGCCAATTTCTTAAGATTTGATTTCCTTTATGACCAATTACAATTTGGTGCGTGGGAAGTTTGATTAAATCCCACCCTAATTTTATATCAATGGCACCATTATCATGTTTCGGTGCCATGATCAATTTTAATCTCCAAATCTTTATGGCTTTGAGTTGACAAGCTATTAGATTTTAGGTAATTGGATTTCATTTCTTTGTTGGCCTTAATTCATTTTTGGCCACTTGCAAAATAATTCTTGTGATGGCAAAGTCATATGCCACCAAGTTTAATAAAATTTCAATCTTTGAAGTTCATTGGGGGCTTGTATTTCATTAGGCAATTTTGCTACGCTCCATACCTAATGAAATAGGGGGCATTGTTTATACCATAATTTACATTTTTGGTAAAATGGTAAATGCACATGTTGGTACAAAATGAAGGGCCAAGATTTAATCTTCTGAAGTCCTATGGATGCTTGGATTTAGTCCACCCTAGGCCAAATTCAATAAGGAAAGAGTTGAACTTTGATCTAATTTCCTTAATTATTCCTAAATTAATCATGGAAATTATGGAAATTAGGAAATTAAAGCAATTAAATGTTTTCATACAGCAAGGCCACCCCATTTACTCCATGAATTGGGTCAGGTCGGCCCATGCTATCAAAACCGGATTTAAGCCTTCCCGGGATAAACTTTTCACAAGTTTTCAATTAAGGACAATGGGATTAGGGCTTACAAATTGAGATTGAAGATGAACGAATTTAGCAATATGTCCTTTGTTAAAGTTGTTCAGAATATTATGAAGTACACTCTGTCCAAATTTCAGCTGATTCTGAGCTCGGAAGTAAACTTGCATTTTGTGCAATTAAGGACAGAATCCAATCCCGAGACATTTTTTGCATGGCGATTTCACCATTGGCACAAAAGCTTGGTTTTCATGCAATATTGATGCTATTTGGAGGAATTTAGCCATGTTTGTCCATTTTCGTAACTTTTCACTTTTATTCAATTAAGGACAGTATGGCTAAATTAGCTCGATTTAAGCCATTGCCTTAATCAATTTTTCATGTTTTTGTCATATGATCTTAGTGACATGATATTTAGTCCAATTCCATGTCCAATTGATCAAGTTTAAAGTTTCGTGGCATTTAGAGTCCGTTTCATCATCATTTGGCCTTTACGCACTTGGTTTTCCACCCCTGCTTGCTGCACCGAGACTTTTGGAGGCAATTTAATTCAAATTTCAGTAATTAATAGTGATAATTATCACATGGAAGAGTCAAAAACGTGGTGGACTTTCTCTTGGCTGATTTTATGGGATTTTCCTTAATTAAAGGGATTTACATCAGGAATTAAATTCAGAAGATAATGCAGAATCAACCAAGGATCATTTCTGGCCATTGGATCGCATCTAACCCTAGGAGGCCAGCCCCTATATAAAGAGAGCAGCTCCAACGAAATTACATCTCCGGCAGCCTCTCCAAAAAAACCTCTCCTCAGAGGAATCAACAAACAATCAAGCACAGTGCTTTCTTTATCATTTTTCCAACAAGCCTCAAAGCTTTCATCTTTATTTTTCAATCTTGTTCATCAAGTTCTACACTTGATTCTCCTTTTATATTTTTAATCTTGTTCTTACAACACATCTCTTGTATTTACTTTTTCTCTGCAATCAAATAACAACATCTTGTTATTTTTCCTTCATGAATCAAGAAAATTTACCTTTTACAACTGCAATCCTTTTTATTTCTGAATCTGGAATCAATGATTTAAACACTCATGTGTGACTTTGATTCAGGATCTACAACTCGTTTGATTTATTTTATGTTTGCTGCACTCCAAGCAATCATTTACATTTCCTGCACTTTTTCTCAATTTTTACTACAAAATTGAACCTTTATTTTTCCTTGCACCTTTTTTTCAATTTTTAAGACAAAATTGATCTTTTACTTTTTATTGCACTTTTTATCAATTTTTGGACAAAATTGATTGGCACGCTCGGTACCCTTTCACCAAGATCTCCAAAGAGATTTTTTGGCGCGAACAGGACATTATTTTCTTTCTTCCTTGATTAAGCTTGACAAGTGTAGTAGGGCAGCCACTTAAGTTGATGTTTATGGACAAAACAACAGGTAGTTAGTAGTGGGTCAAATTTCACATTCAAACATTTAAGAAAAATGATGAGTAAAAATGAAGGATAGGAGGCCTAGCCATCCGAGGAGCAATCATAATGATTATACAGAGCCAAGATTGAGCCTAAACTAGATTTCACAATAGCTTAATATGAAACATAGCAGCTGCACACTCAAATCCACATAAAGCTTTACTAGGAAAATAGAAAATCAGATGGTATTATAGGCAATTGAAATCATCAGGATGTCCAAAACAGGTTTAAATAAAGAAAGCATAAAAATAAACCATGGTTCAGCATAGGATCAAACAACAAATCAAAGGCCAAAAACTTCACAGTGGCAGCAACATGAGGAAATAGTTTGAGCACCTTGACATGGCAAAACGGTAGATGATGGAAAGAGGGAGCAAGTGGTAGCATACAGCAAGCCAGAAACAATCAACTCAGAGCATTTCAATAGATGACTAGAAGCATAATTCAGTTTCATTTTCGCACATTCATCGCATAGCAAGGCATTAAGACAAGAACAGCCATTCAATAACTTCAGCACATATACAACCATTTTTCAGCAAGCTTTTGCTACATAATAGTACAATAAGGGACATTTCCATAAGCATAAACAAGCAAGCCTTGGCACATGATCAATAATACATTTCCATAAGCATAAACAAGCAAGCCTTGATTATACTCCTATGTAACTTATCTTTTTCCTATGTAATCTCTATCTATGTGTAAACCTATTATATAAATACCTTTGTAAACATCAATAATACTCAAGCCGTTCTAGCCTTTACAGGCAGCAAGGCAGTAGCAAGCGCACATGACTTAGCCTTGACGGGCCTCACCCAACTAGCCACATGGCCAAATCAAAGATTCTAAAAGCCAAAATTTCAACTGCTTCTTCAACTTACCCCAGAGCATTTGGATCTATATTCGAAGGTGAGATTGGATAAGATTGTGCCTAATGTTGTTATGTTGTTTATATATTTGTGGACTTTGTTTATCCACTTTTTTAGAACAATGATTTACTTGACTTCAATTTTGGTTGGCATTGGGTATTGGCCTCAATCAACTTTTATTGCAATTAAAAAAGATTGCCACTTTCTTTCCAAAGCAAATAGTCTAGGCCTTAAGTGGATAATTCTTACTCTCTGGTTTTTATGTGCAGAAGAACAGAGATTACTGCTAGTCTTGATTTCAATTTCTAGCTGTATATTGAGGCATAAATTTCGGTTCTTTGTTGAGCCACTAAAGAGGGTTCAATGGCTTTGAAATCATGAGAAACTTGGAAACACTTTCCAGTACTTATTTGATTAAATGAATTTTTTTTGTTTTTTTCCAATTTTTTATTTTTTTATTCCGAAAAAAATGACGTGGCAGATGACACGCCAGCAGAGTTGACGGCATCACTGCCACGTGGGACGATTTAACAGACCTTTGGACGGACACTAACGGAAATGACTTGATTGCTTAGTTAACTCCACTTAAGGGACCAAATTACATATTTTTTCACTTAAGGGACCAATTTGCTACTTTCGCTCCATTTGAAGGACCAATTTTATACTTTTACCAACGGGGTTATGTTATGTGATATATCCCCAAACCAAACTAACATTAAACCCAAGGGTTATCTATTGCTAACGGCATTAGTTTTTTTTTTTTTTTAGTCTTCGAAAGATTAAGCTATTATCTATTACTAACAGCGTTAGTTATTAGTCTTCTAAAGATGAGGTATCTTAACTAACAAAATTGAGTTGCTATATAGGTGCATATATTATACCATATCATATTTATTAATTTTATTTTGAAATTAAAGTCATGTGAAACCAATCAAAAGTTATTAGTTTCCAAGTCACATGCCATAACCCTGCAAACCGACGTGCTTTGATGATATGCACCCATGTTGTAATGTGCAATTCTTCGTATGTGGACATTGGAGTTATTTAATTTTATGATTTTCATAATAATGACATGCATTAATTATATAATTATTTATTTATTTTTTTACTTTGCATTAAAACTTTTTTTTGTTAAGGTATCCCAAATCCTTCGGGACTGAGACTAGTCCATTTCAACCCGGGAGCGTATAAGGTTGAAACCCTCCCAACAAATATGTTTCCCGAAAATCGAACTTGTATTCTCATCTTATCGGGTGAATGCCTCTTATCATGCATTAAAACTTTACTAATCTTAAAACTTTATTATATTGGATCACCCACTGATGAGTCTTATAAATGAAGAAAATCATGGTCATAGACTAACCCGATTCTTGAATAAGATTAACTTATAAATATATAAAAATACTATTTTATAGATATCATAATTAAATGTAATATAAACTTGTTTAAATTGTAGAGATCAGATTCAAACAGATTAATTTTATACTTAGTACCTTTTGTTCTCTCATTCTAATCAAAGAAATCAAGTATAATATGTCATCAAATCAATCAATCAACATCCAAATCGTATAAAACTCTCGAATTACTTATGCATTGGATAAAGGAATTTGATTCCCCTTAAACGAAATCATGAATTTGAATCTTACGAAAATAGACTTTAATAGCTTTCCCCAATTTAAAATCCGAATTAACATCATAAAAGAAGCTAGGACTAGTAATAATTAATGTCAATATAAAGAAAAAAAATTGCAAACCAATCTACTTAGGATCCGTTTGGTCCAACTTATTCAACAGCTTATCGACTTTGGAAAATTCAGAAGTATTTTCCAGAAACACTTTTCAATTGTTTTTGAACTAAAAATCAGAAGGTCTAAATTGAAGATTTTTCCAGAAATTATTTTTTAAAAAAAGTTTTAAGTTAGGCAAAACAGGCCTAAGATCTAGAAACTGGATAGACCACCATTAAAACTTATTATTTATCATCATGGCATGATGATTAGAAAACTAAGATCTGTATGCGGAGAGGAAGAAGAGAATCTGATAATGAATCAGTGAATATTTGAAAAATCAAAAAGGACTTTTCTTTTCTCTCTCTCTCTCTTTTTTGTAAGAATCTATTATTTGGATGCACGTATTAAGGGCTTGAATCTAAATTATGAAATCAGAAATGATATATAAGGGGAGAACAGATGTATTTTCTAAATTTGATAGATTTCAACCACAAAAACTTTCTAAAACAATTCCAGATAAGGAAGAATTGTGTTCCCCTCACATCACTCAATAATCAATCACATTTCATATATATATAGGGTAATTATTTGATACATCGGCGGTGTAAATTTTGGATTTCACAAGCGGGTTGTGGAGTTGACACATGTCCAGATTTTGAATTAATTAAGTTTTAAACATTTCAATTTAGTCCCTAGATGACACATATCACCCTTCAAGACCCGCTTGTGTAGTCTGCTAAACTCCACTGACGGTATTGTATAATTTTCCATATATATAATGCATGCAGGAGGCAGTTGGTTGTACTCTCTATTCCTCCCGATTGAATATACAAAATACAAATATTTCAAATTTCCCTAGAATTGGAAATGCAGAAGGCAATTTATAATAACAAGGTAAGAGTCCGCGCGTTTCACTACGCAAACATTTTCTTGCACATGATATGCAATAGTCTACAATCAGTTTTCAACATATTATTGGTGACTTATGGGTTTGCCGAATGAGGACGATGGCCAATTGTTTTAGGTCATGTGTTTTAAAAGATTTGGACTTAAGTAAGGATCTAATCAAAAAACCGGTTTAAAGAATTAATCTCATTAATCTAAGAACAAATTGATAGGGGTATTTTGGTCATTTCATGCTTAATTTTTTTATTTGAGTTGAAGATCGAGGGTATTTTGGGAAATCTGCAAAAAAAACTCTTCGTGGGTCCAATTTCCACCATAAGCACAAATTATGTAATATTAAGTAGACCGTCTATTCCCGCTAATCGAAACAACTAATTCTTTGGAAGCATTTTTTATACCTTGAACATTAAATTTAGTTTTTTACTCCTTTATGAATGTTGTAGATCATAGAACAACCTTTCAAAGAGACACTTGAATCACCTCAATCAGACATCTAGAGCAAAAGTTATATAATATTAAGTGGACCGTTTATTCCTGTTAACCGAAACAACAAATTTTTCAAAAGCATTTTTGATACTTGAAACATTAAATTTAGTTTTTGAGTCCTCCATGAAAGTTGTAGATCGTGGAATAATCTTTTAATAGACACTTAAACCTTTATTGGATAACTGGAGAGAAAATTATATAATGTTATATAGAATGTTTAGCCAAACCACTTATAAATATGTTATATTATATTATAATTTAAATTATTAAAAAGATAAAAATGCCCTTAGAAGTTTGTGAGAATAATGAAAAAACCAATATTGAAATGACGAAAAAGCCAAACTAAATAGTAATCAAAATAATAAGGTTAAATCTTTTGATTGGTTTTTTAGTACTTTCACTTCTTATAATTATTATTTTTTATTTTTATTTTTATTTATAATTGATAATCCATTGCAAAGGTTATCATTAATGGAAATCCATGTGCACATCAACCTTGTAAGAGTTTTCTTAATCAATTTCCATAGTTTGATTTGGAGCTAAAATACACCATCACATGGATACGGTCCTAGTCCAGACATAATAATGTTTTCTATGGGCGTTTTTTTTTCCCTTTTGAGGGCCCCAATTGGTCAAATATTCAAATTGGGCCTAAATCTTTCGCGAGTTACTCAATTTGAGTCTAAACCATTAAGTTAAACCAAATTGAGCCTAAACCTTTTCAAGATGCACCAAATTGGGCCCAATTTTGACAGACGTCTGCCTGTGTATTATACGCGTCTCATTTGGCGCGTAAAAAAGTCCAAGTCCGAATTTAATAAGCCAGCTGGTTATTTTTTATTTTATGCCATCATTTTTTTTTATAATTCTTTTTTTTTCTTGTTTTTTCTTATCTTCTTCTTTCTTCCCCATCCCCTGATGAAAACCACGATCCAAGCATCACCATGTCTTTATTTCAACTCCAACAAACCTTCCCTCCTGCTCTCCTTCTCCATCCTCTTAGTTTTTCCTTCCGCACCAAGGACCTTCTGAAAAAAAAAAAAAACCTCATGCTGAAAGAGCCCAAATTTCTCAATTAAAAAACCCAGGTTGAAAGAGCCCCAATTTTTTCAAGAGGCTGAAGAAATCAAAGGCAGAATCAAATGGGCAATACCTTCGGTTTGGAAGATCCGGTAGCTACAGGTCCAACACGCACTGTCGCAGGTGGTGGCGGAGAAAGCATGTGGATGGCAGAGGAGGCGGTGGGTTTGGGTTAACTTGTAAGACGTTTTGGGTTAACTTAACAGAGTGTCAGTTTTGGGTTAAGTTGTAAAACGTTTGTGATTTTTTTTTTTTAATTATTATCTCCCGAGGGAATTTCATCATCTTCAAGAAAATCTTGTGATAAAGCCATCTCCCAGCACTGGGATTTCGTACTCATCGATGAATTCTTCCTCTTGGTCTATCAAGAAATTTCTTTTAACTGCTTTGAGAGGGATTGACAAGCTGCAGGGAGGGAGATTCGTATCAGCTACAGACAATCGTTTTTGCATAACAAACTTTGCATCGGAGCTGCCAATATCCTCCATAACTTTGTTGAACTCTTTGGGCAACTCTGATTTACTTCGCATTAGAGCCTCATAATTAGATCTCAAATTCTCCATTACTCTGGTTAACTCTTTCTCCTTCCCTCAGAAAAACAAAACACTCAAAAACTTTGTTAATTTAATTTCTTTTTTTTTTTTATGTTTGGCCTTTTGGGTTTGTGAGAGTTTTGTTAATTTTAATTTTTGTAGTAGTTTCCCACTATTTATATATACTAAATAGTATTTGAAACACCCAGGGATATATTACTAAAAGCTCCTTTTGAGAATCGATGAGGAAGCTCGGTTTGAACATTTTTTGTCCTTTTATGTCTTTTCTCATTTGTTTAATTACTAAAAAGGCCCTCAATTAGTTTCTCACAATTTCCTTTTCCTCAAGCCTTTTTTTGTAATAGCAAGAGTTTTTAACCAATTGAATGTGAAAGCATTTATTGATCATCAAATCAAGTTTTATTTATTTATTAAGAAGACCCTCAATTAGTTTCTCATAATTCATTTGGGTCTTTTGCTACTTTGAAGACTCATTTGCCCACTTTGTGTCCTCCTTTTGTTCTTCCTAATTTTGTTATTTCTGTAATTTTATGTGTAAAACCCATTAAAGTCTTCAGACTAATTGGTTTTGTTTTAATTTAATGATTTTCTTTTAAAAAATAAAAACATCTCTCATCTTTCTCGAATTATAGTGATAGAAAGAATTTAATTAGATTTATGAGAAAGAAGATATTTTAAGTAGCAAAGGTTAATGTCCGAGAATAAGAAATGGATTACAAGCTACGATTTTATCAACAAAAAATGAATTTTAGAGCTATAAAACTCAACCACCATTATTAATAAGTTATATATATAGAAAATTGAGATCCATTTAAAAGGCAAACTACTTCACAAATACACAAAAAACTAATAAAATTTCAAATTTTTGAAACAAAATCCTTCCTATATTCAAACAATAATAACAAAATCTATAACAAAGAATGTCCGACGCGACAGCGCGGACCGATCAACTTATTTGTTATTAAAGAACACAACCAATTAATTTTGTCAGCAAAAATATGACATTAACAAGAAAATGAAAATTTGTAAGTATTAAGTTCATAGAAAAATAGCACGTTTGATCCAAAAAGTGATCAAAATAAATATAAGAATTTTTTTTGTGTTGAGAAAATAAGAGAGAATTATTTTAAAATTATTTTAATTTTTTTTAATTATTTTAGAGGATAAATGATTTAGGTTAGAAATGCCATGTCACGCCGTTACTGTTAGTAACGACGCGTGCCATACACTGCCAGACATCCGTCAAAATTAGGCCCAATATGGTGCATCTTGAAAAGGTTTAGGTTCAATTTGGTTCAACTTAAAGGTTTAGACTCAAATTGAACAACTCGCGAAAGGTTTAGACTCAATTTGGACATTTGGCCGCCCCAATTCTCTGTTTACCCAAATTATTATCTTGTTATTGAAGGACATATATGATTGGTATAGTTGTATATATATATATATATATATATATATAAATACGAGTTTTGTAAAACTTTTGAATCGATTATTATACCTTTATTTTTCAAACATGCCATTACTTAATTATTATAATTTTATCATACTAAAAACTCTATTTTTATTCAATTAAATCTAATATTTTTATAATTACTTTATTTTTACCATTTTACTATTTTTCAATAAAAATTTGGATATATTAAAGTTTTTTAATATACAGTTTTATTCTACTAAAAACTCTATTTTCATTTAATTAAATTCAATATTTTATAATTATTTTATTTTCACCATTTAAATTTAAAAAGTTATTGTGATTGACATCTTTCTATTTGATAGTTTATGTATTATGAGTAACATTTATTATTTTCCTAACGTGCAATTACTTTATTTGACTTATAATAATTAATTTTTTTCTTGATATATGTAACTCTCGCTTTGGGTTTAAATTTGTTGTTTTACTTCGTTAATATTTTTCTTTGTGTGAGATCATTTCTTTTGTTACCTTGATAGTAAAACCCAATGTATATACAAATGGGCTGGTCAGGTTGGATTTGGGTTAGGTCAGTTTCGACTTAAGGAAATTTTATGTTATAAGGGTTCGAGTAATTTTCAGTTTCAGGTTTGATTGGGTTCGGATCGCTCAAATGTCAGGTCATTTGGGTTTTGGTCAATTTTGGTTCGTGTCTTTTTCGGTTTCGGGTCATATGGTTCCTATAATTTCGAGTTTGAGCCTCCAATTTTTAGGTTCAGGTTCTTTCGGGTTCAGGTCATTTAAAAATAATTAATTCTGATTCGGGTAATTTCGGATTAATCTCTCGGCTTGATCGGGTTCGGCTCATTAAGGATTTGGGGTCAGGTCATTTCGGATTCGGATTGAGCGGATTTTTTGGTCGAATCGGGTTGGATCGGGTTTGGTTTCAGACAGTAAGTCGAATACCCGCACTTGGGTGAAATTTTGCCAACTCTAATAATAGACTTCTTTAGGACAAATTTAGTAGTATGCTTAATATTTTAATCTTTATTTAATTTAAAACAAATTAGGTCACGTGCAACGCATGTGAAAGTAAGGACTAGTACTATATTAACAAGTACAACCTCTTGTAAAACTTTTGAATCGTCCAGTATACCCTTATTTTTCGTATAAATTTCTTAAATGCCATTGTTTAAACTTTTATAGTTTTACTCAACTAAAAATTCTATTTTTATTTAATTAAATCTAATATCATTATAACTATTTAATTTTTACCATTTTACTATTTACTTAAAAAAAAGTTATATATATTAGAATTTTTTAAATATACATTTATAGTTTTACACTTTTACTCAACTAAAAACTCTATTTTTTATTTAATTATGATATCCTTATACCTATTTTGTTTTTATCATTTTACTAATTTAATTAAAAAACTTAGATATATTAGAATTTTTAAAATATATATTTCTTAAATGACATTGCTTAAATATTACAATTTTTTAGAAATAATAAACTTTTTCACTTATTCTACTAAAAACTATATTTTTATTTAATTAAATCCAATATTTTTATAAATATTTTATTTTTACCATTTTAATTTTTAAAAAATTGGAGACTTTTTGGTAGGTCTGGACCCATTTCAATTATAATATAAACTAATAAAAGTATTATTATCAAGTTTAAAAGTTAAAATAAGTTGTCTAATCATTATTATTCATATTTTTCTAAAACTAATTAAGTTAAAAATTTATTTAAAATTTAATTATTGTGATTGACCGTTTTATATTTTTGAAGTGTGTATTGGTAGTTCAATATACTGGAGTGTATAACAAGAATTTAAAGTTTTTAAAAATAAAAATAAGAGTAACATGCAATTATTTCCTTTGACTTATAAAGTTAGAGGAGTTGACACCCAAAAAAAATTAGAGGAGACAATTGGGTGGGTTGGACGGGTTTCGGGTCATCTGGGTCCAAGTCAAATGAGTCAGGTAATTTTCTCGGGTCATTCGGGTCTATGCTCATCTAGGTTCAAGTCATTCGGGTATCGGGTCTGCTAGCTCTAGGGTCAGGCGGGTTCAAATTTTATCCTCAGGTTACTCGGAGTTTGGGTTATTCGAGTTTTGGGTTTTTCGGATCTAGGGCTCGGATCAATTGGGCCAGCCTTGAATTTTTTAATGTTTTTCTTAAATTTATTTAATATATTTATTATTCGATTTATTTCACAATCCACTATCGGTGAAGTTTAGCAAACTGCATATACGAGGTTAAAAAGTTGACATGTGTTCCTTTATATATTAATTTTAAATATTAAATACATAATTAATTATGAAGTGGGGTATGTGTTCAAATAAATATTGGTTATATAATATCTAAATTTATGTTCTTTCCTAATAGAAAAAATTGTCAAGAAATACTAATTAATTATTACAAGTCATATTAGCCCGCGCTGGCGCTACGGGCATTCTTTATTTTAGAGTGGTGCTTTATTAACTAATTGAATAAGGATATTAATATAATCAATTATATAAGGGTCACAGAGATTTTTTGTTCTAGAGTGGTGCTTGATTAATTGATTGAATTATATAAGGTTGCAGTAAAAATGCAATTTAAATGGATTAGTTTTAATGTTGTCTCTTGCTATTGGCATAAATCTTTATAAGCTAACTTTTTAGACATGCAAAATTAAGAAGGTCAAAGAACATGCTTTTATTTGTAAGTAGTAGGAAGTGTTTAATAGGTAATAGAATATGTTGTTAATTGGATAATAATAGACGCATTGAAGAAATGGTGTTTTAATTCAGAAGGGGAAAAACATTGAACAGTCCATGGTGAAGGGATGGGGAAGGAGAAGAAAGAGGAAAAAGATGTGAAGGTGAAAACAGAGGGGAGTAATGAAAGGTTTGCTTTTTGACAAACGTGAAGATTGATCAGCACCGAGGAGTTGAAAGGAAGTAGTAACTGAGTTGGTGAGAGGAAAAAAGAAACAGGGGGAACATTAATTAAAAGCAATTAAGGAAGGGAAATGGGTAATTACGAAAAAAGGGTAGCATGAAAAAGAAGGAGGGAAACTCATAGAGGGGCTTTTTAGTCATCTGAAAAGTGAGAAAAGACCAAAAAAAGCCAAAAGGTCGCACCACATTAATTCTCAATTTGGGCTTTTAGTAATTTTCATGGGTACTAAAAATAATATATAGTATATATTATTTATTCAATATGTAAAAAAAATAAATTACTAATTATAAATTTATCATAAATTACTCATATAACTGATTTAGTATTTATTCATATAATAATTGTTCATATAATGAAGTTTAGCAAAATTGATCATAATAGGTAAAACTATAATAATAATAATATAAATTTTATTGAATAAATGATAATTTAGAATGGTTAAAATTATAACAATTTGGATTTTATTGAATAAAACATAATTTTAGTTTATAATATTATTGGGCCATCCAGGTTAATTTCTCGGGTTATTCGGGTTACGGGTTTGTCGGGTCTGGATAGGACGGGTTCGGGTCGTGTACTTTCTCTGGTAAAATCGGGTTCGGTCGGGTTGAGTAAGTTATCGAGTTTGAATTAGGTTTTGACAGCTCTGCTTATAATTAATTTCAATTATTATTTTAATTTAAACATGATAGGTTACATGCAGCGCACGTGGTAGTGAAGACTGGTGTATATATATATTATTTTAATTTTCTTTTAATTTAAACACAATAGGTCACGTGCGACGCACGTGGAAGTGAAGACTAGTGTGTGTGTGTGTGTGTGTGTGTATATATATATATATATATATATATATATTCGATATTATAAAAAACATTAATTATAAGAAGTGAAAGTACTAAAAAACCAGTCAAAAGATTTAACCTTATTAATTTGATTACTATTTAACTTGGTTTTTTCGTCATTTCAATATTAGTTTTTTCGTTATTCTCACAAACTTCTAAAGGCATTTTTGACTTTCTTACAATTTAATATAATATAACATATTTATAAATGGCTTGGCTAAACGATCTATTTAATATTATATAATTTTCTCTCCAGTTATCCGATTAAGATGATTTAAGTATCTATTAAAAGATTGTTCCATGATCTACAACTTTCATGAAGGACTCGAAAACTAAATTTAATGTTTCAAGTATAAAAAATGCTTCCGAAAAATTTGTTGTTTCGGTTAACGGGAAATAGACGATCCACTTAATATATTATATAACTTTTGCTCCAAATGTCTGATTGAGATGATTCAAGTGTCTCTTGAAAGGTTGTTCCATGATCTACAACTTTCATGAAGGACTCGAAAACTAAATTTAATGTTCAAGGTATAAAAATGCTTCCAAAGAATTAGTTGTTTCGGTTAACGGAAATAGACAGTGTGGGAGCCTTTTTGTGGGAATGTGAGAAAGGCCTGGTTTGGCTAAATTGGGCTCAAGCCTAGCCCAAATCTCCCCAGAAGAGGAGTTGGGTTTGCGCAAGATGAGGCCCAAATAACCAGTGGCACGGGAGGAAAAATCAGGGAAACTCAGCCTTTGTGGGATGGATCAATTGACGCGGCAGGAAATTGGCAAAACTCAGTTTTAAAATCGCAGAACTGAGGAAGATGGAAAAAGATGAACAAAGTAGCAGAAACCCAGATTTCTTTGAAATGGGATGAATCACAGCTCTTTATTGATTTCAAAACATATGAGAAACAAATTGGAAGAGGGGTTTGGGGGAAAAGGAGGAAGAATACATCGAGAGCAATGGAATCAAAACACAAGCCATTGACGGTAGAGGAAAACACTAATTTGGAGAAGATGGTTCTTGCTTGTTGCTGGAAATCCTTGAAGGACTCTTGAAAATATGAATGTGGGGTGTTTCTTCTTCTCTTAGAGTTGTTAGTTGATTCTTTTAAGAGTTGTTTGATGCCATTTTTGACGGTGATGAGCCCCTTTTATAGTGCACCCTTTGTCCGGTCGGAAGCTTTGTCCGGCCACCCTAGACGGCCCCTGCTTTTTGATTGATTCAGTGAATAGCCTCTGGGTTCAAGACAAGGAATCTTCCGATTTGAGGAAAAGAATAGTGGACACCTTCTTGCGTTGAAATCGGCACTATATTTCACCGGGCTCATGTCGTCATCGCCGGTTTGCTTTTTACAGCAAACTAGCTGTCTCCTCTTAAAGTCAAAATGACTTGGCTTTTGATTCCACCCTCTGCAACCCGTTGATTTCCCCTTTGGCGTTAAGGAACAACTTCCAAGCATAGTTGCCCACTCCAAAGAAGTTAATCAAGGGAGATTCTTTCTCCTTTTGCCATCCATTCCACTCCCCCCAATTTGTTTTCCCACCTGTGGGCTTGGACCACAGTTAGTGCCTGCAAAAAGGATTAGTTAGTGATAATCCTTTGCTATAAATGGGTACATATGAAGAAGTTTGAGTTAATTAGGGTTCTTCCCTTAGATGCTTTCCTCTGCAGGAAAGTCTGACATGTTGTAGCAGGGAATAGGGTTGTGTGCCCTTTGTCTTTACGTTCTTGGCTTAGAGATGAAGTGGCAAGGCTTCCACCGTTTTGGGCCTTTTTGGGCTTGAAAGAAGAGCTTTTAAAGTGACAAGGCCCAACGTTGTGCACATGGCTTGGGCCCTTGTCACATATATGTATATATATATATAGGAATTTGGTGGCAAGGCCCATGTTTATATATTATGAGCCTTTGCCCCAAAGAGAAAATGCCTTAATAGCAAGGCCCATGTATATTATGAGCCTTTGCCATAAGGAGAAATGCCTCTGTGTTATATATGTGTTTGAGGACTTTGTAATAGAGATGACCCTGTGTTATATATGTGTTTGGGGACTTTGATATAAATGCCTCTGTGTTATATATGTGTTTGAGGACTTTGTAATAGAGTTGCCCCTGTGTTATATATGTGTTTGGGGACTTTGATATAGATGCCTCTGTGTTATATATGTGTTTGAGGACTTTGTAATAAAGGTGCCTTTGTGTTATATACGTGTTTGGGGACTTGAATATAGGTGCCTCTGTGTTATATATGTGTTTGAGGACTTTTGGAATAGGGATGCCCCTGTGTTATATATGTGTTTGGGGACTTTTGGTTATTGGGTAAAAAAGAGATGGGCTTTTGTGTGATATTTGTGGCCCATTTACCCAATATTTGTGTATGTGTTTAGTTGGGCCAAAGAAAAATAGAAATGGATAAGAGATAGATTGGCCCAACCTTTGAGTGTGTGTGGAGAGGATTTGGTGGACTTGAGCCTTCCCGGTTTTGGCCCCTAACATTTAGCCCCCTTTGAGTGAGAGTTCCTTGTTGCAGCAGGAACATGATCGGTCGTCAACAAATTGAGAAAGCCTGGACGATAATTGTGCCAATGTTATATGCTATTTATCGTCCACAATTATCGTCCAGGCATTTATTAGCCAAAAATAGGTCGTCAACAAATCTATTGATTGAGCCAAAAACAACCCTATTTTTATAGCTATTTTACTATGTTTTTAGACCCATTTATGCTTAAGTATATGCTATTTTATTAATATTTGTGTTTTTAGTCTTTAAGTGATGTGAAAATGAGAAATTGTTATTTTTCACTATTTTTGTAGCTATTTTGATGACTTTTTACACAGATTTGAGCAAAACAATTTTGAGCATAGATTTGGAGATTCGAAGTTCGTGTTTGAAGACCATTTGAAGATAAATTGGAGACTTGAAGACCATTGGAGATTTATTTCAAGAGGAAGAATTGAAGAATTGGAGTTTTAATTGAAGACAAGTCATGAAGAAGCCCTCAAGCTTTGGTATTTATGGATAATTTATATGGGAAGATACTCAACCCATATAAAATATTAATTGGAATTAAAATCCCAATTAATGACTCCTAAATCCAAGGAAACACCAAAATCCCGTAGATTCCCGATTCTAGTCCTAACATGATTAGGATTCAGGAGCAGTTTTGGTAGAAAATTCATAACTTTCTGCTCAGACCTCCATTTGAAGCCCATGAGTACTCGTTGGAAAGCTAACTCCGAGATCTACAACTTTCCTTGAAGTCCAAGACCCAGTTCTGCCGTTTTCAAGTCAGAAAATGCCGTTGAAGTTTCTGCACGAATTCAGCAAAATTTCAGGATCCTATTTTAACTTGGATTCTACTCTAGGATGACTTTTAATCCAACTTGGACTCCAAGTTAGACCCTAAAACCGGCCTAGACTCCTTTCCAAGTTAGGATTGGAATTCCTAGGGTTATTTCCACTATAAATAGGCACCTCCTGTATCACAAATCACACACCCAAATATTTTCACATAGATATTTTCTTTTCTTCTAGTTTTTCTTCTAGTGCCGCCACCCTCTCTAGCAATAGGGTGGTGCGGCATACTTAGCTATTTTGCAAGGAGATTTCGCCCCTCCAAGGTCCTGTAAGTACTCTTATGCCGCTCATGGATTTTCCCGAATCCACGAGTAGCTAAATTCTTAATACTTCTGATCCTTTGGTGAATGCAATCAATTAAATATGGTGAGATTTCTGTTCTTATAATGTGGTATTTTATTCTTGATAGATAGCATGTTAAACTCTGTTATAATTCTAC
>AWUE01023036.1:0-41505 GCA_001974825.2 Corchorus olitorius
AGAGGAATTTAGGCAAAATCGGAAAAGGTATAAACGGCACCTGCAGTCTCCATTGCCGGATCACATGGCTACTGAACGAAACAGGGTTAGGGATGAGGAGCGGGCCAAGGGCTTTCGCTCGTTTGTCGACACGCTGAAAGGAGGGCAGCCAAATTCCCATGTCTGGCAGGATTGGGCTAATGAGGAGGGTTCAGGGGTTTTATCCTTTGGAGATGTTGTTGAGGAGGATGCGACGATGGACGGTGGAGAGGAGGGTATTTTCTTTACAAAGGAAGAAAAAGAAGCGATGTTTAAGCCATGGAGGAATGCGCTGATTGTTAAGCTTTTAGGGAAAACTTTAGGTTATAACCTGCTGGCCGCCAAGATCAAGAATCTTTGGGGTTTGGAAGGGGAATACAAGATCACTGATTTAGAGCATGATTACTTCATCGTTCGCTTTGAGAAGAAGAAGGATTATATGCATGTTTTGGAGGGAGGACCCTGGATCATTGGGAATCATTATCTTACGGTAAGACAATGGCGTCCAAAGTTCAAACCGGAAGCTGATAAGATTGAGAAAATTATTGCTTGGGTGAGGTTTCCAAATATCCCTGTTGAATATTTCAATTTTATCGCACTAAAAAAGATGGGAGGTTGCATTGGTAGAGTTATTAAGATTGATTCGGTCACTTCAGATGGATCAAGGGGGCGGTATGCAAGAGTTTGTGTTGAACTGGACTTGAATAAGCCATTGTTGCCAAAGTTGATGGTGGAACAGAGAACTGTGAAAGTTGAGTATGAAGGGTTGTCTCTTATTTGTTTTGAATGTGGAGTGTTTGGGCATCGCAAAGAGGGTTGTTCGAAGTTGAAAAGCCCTCCTGTAGAAGAGCCTTCTCCAGATGTGGTACCGGAATCCCAACCGGATGCGGTGTCGGAGTCTCAAGCGGAGGTAGAGGAAAAAGAGTTTGGACCATGGATGTTGGTTCAACGCCGGAAGAAGTGGCCGGTGAAGGGGGTTGCCCCGAAGGGAAAGGAGAAAACGGTGGAGGTAAATGCGAGTGATTCTAGGAGAGAATCCCGCTCTCATAAGGAGTCTGTTGGACCAAAATCTGCGGTGTCTAAGCCAGTTTGGGTGGAGCGGGATTCGGGTAAGAGTAGTTCCGGGGTCAACGCACTTGACAGGGGATTTTCTTCTTCGGCTAAATTTCGCTCGGTTGAGAGATCTAAACGAGCTTGGAAGGCTGGTTCAAAGCTAGCAGATCATATGGATTTTAGTAAGTTGGGCTTCACGTTTCAAGCAGGGGGGTCTAGTGGGCCTAATGTTGGGCTGGATCCCAAATTAAATGTGAAAAAGGTTGTTACTGGCCTAGGAGGGAATAAGAATGTGGAGGGGAAGAAGCCTGTACAATTTGTTAATGGCAACCAAAGCAAAGGACGGATAGTGTGTATTGATAAAGAGGTTTCTTTAGTTAATATGGACCCAGAGTCTCCTTTGACAGTGTCTTCTCCGACAGACGTCGAGCCTAAGCAGAAAGAAAATGAGGTACCAGTGATTCCGGATGCTTTGGAAGGAGTGTTGACGCAGGAAAAGGATGTGAATAATGATGAAGGTGATTCTTCGATGCAGGTTGATCTTGGCGTTGACAGCCATCATACTGAAAATGTTTCTTTATGAAGATAATAATTTGGAATAGTCGAGGCATTGGGTTATGCGCGTTTTCGTCGTGTGGTAAAAGAGCTAATTAGGGAGCAGAAGCCAGATATTTTCTGCTTAATTGAAACAAAATCAGACACTGACGCAATTGTTAGGTTGGGTAAGAGACTGAATTTTTCAGGATGTTTTGAGGTTCCCACTCATGGGATGGCGGGGGGCATTGCTCTGTTTTGGGATAGTTCGAAGGTGAAGGTTGATGTCATTGGAACAACTGATCAATGCATCCATGTCATCTTGGAGGTTAATGCTTGTAGGCAAGTTGTATCCTTTGTTTATGTTCGGCCTTATGATACTTGGAAGGAGCGTTTTTGGCGTGAGTTGAAATCCTTTTCCGAATCTGTCTCCTCCCCTTGGTCGGTATTGGGGGATTTTAATGATTTTGGCTCAATGAATGAACGTTGGGGGGGAAGGAGTAATAATCAGGACTTGTTTCGGCGTATTGTTAAATTTAGAGAGAGATGGAGCTCTTGCGATTTGGTTGATACGGACACTGCAGGTTGTCGTTTTTCTTGGGTTAGGAAGTTGGGCGGTAGGATTATGTTACAAGAGAAGTTGGACAGGGTCTTATGGAATACACAGGCGCTACAGGCGAATCCGAATGCTAAAGCTATTATTTTACCTCGCCTGTGTTCTAATCACCATCCTCTGCTTTTTGACATGAATTGTGTGCCTTTAGGCTCAAGGGAGAACCGACCCTTACGGTTCGAAGCAGCTTGGCTCTCGCATCCAGAGTTTCGTTCTTTATTTTTTGCAGCTTGGGTCAAGGGAGAGGACAAACTATCGGTGGCTATTGAGGAATTGACAAGAGACGTGTTGGTCTGGAAGAATGATGTTTTTGGTTCTATTCATAAGAGGAAAAGAATACTTATGGCCCGTATTCGAGGAATCCAGCAAAGTTCTGATTATGGTAGATCAAATTTTCTTCAAGAATTGGAGTTTTGTTTGCAGCAGGAATATCATGAAGTTTTGAGGCAAGAGGAGGTGATATGGCTGCAAAAGTCGCGCTTACATTGGGTTCAATCAGGCGAGCGAAATACAAAGTTTTTCCATTTATCAACTTTGGTCCGGCGACAGAGAAATTTGATTGCTAGTCTAAAAGTGGATGGGGTTTGGATTTCGGATCAGACCGAGTTGGGAAGGCAAGTTAATTCTTTCTTCTCAGCTTTATTTGCTCATCATAGTGGTGAGAGTTTAGAGGCTGCTTATGATACTTTCAGTTTAGAATTGAATGTGGATGTACAACAATCTTTGATGAGTCCAGTTGTAATGGATGAAGTTAAAGCAGCAACCTTTTCTATGAAAGGTTTAAAAGCCCCTGGTGTGGATGGCATTCAGTCGATTTTTTATCAAAAACACTGGGCGGTTGTTTGTGATACGGTACTTAAATTTGTTGAACAGGCTTGGTGAGACCGTAAGGTTGAGGTGAGCATGCTAAGAGCACATATGGTTTTAATTCCTAAAATTCCACGCCCTGTGGAGTTGAAGGATTTTAGACCGATTACTCTTTTGAATACTGCTTATAAAATTCTCTCTAAAGTTATTGTGAACAGATTACGACCAATTTTGCAGAGGATAATTGGTCCCTACCAGAACAGTTTTCTATCTGGTCGCAGCACAACAGATAATATCCTTATTTCGCAGGAAGTAGTTCATTCCTTATTAAGTAGAAAGGGGCGAAAGGGAGGAATGATTTGTAAGGTTGATTTACATAAGGCTTATGATAGTGTGTCCTGGAATTTTATTCGGGAGGTTTTGATTTTCTTTCGAGTGCCTGGGAGTTTGATTGAGCTTATCATGTTTTGTATATCCAATATGGATGTGCAGGTTATATGGAATGGTGAAATTCTTCCTGCTTTTCGGCCTGAAAGGGGTCTTCGTCAAGGAGATCCTCTCTCGCCTTATCTTTTCATTATGGTCATGGAGAGACTATCTCATATGATACTGGAGAAAGTGGGGGTGAAATTATGGAAGCCTGTCAAAATTTCGCAAGCTGGACCTAGTATATCGCATTTGTTTTTGCGGATGATTTGATGCTGTTTAATGTTGCGGAGAATGATCAGGTGGAGGTGATTACGGATACATTGACGGACTTCGCTAAGGCGTCAGGCTTGCAAGTCAATTTGGAGAAGTCTAAGCTTTGGTTTTCTCCAAATGTGCCGTTGGAGAAGGCTAGAAGTCTAAGCAGATCTTGCGGTATTCCTCTGACTGATAATTTGGGAACTTACTTGGGGGTGCCGTTAATCCATGGGAGGGTGACTAAGGTTACGTATAAACATGTGGTTGACAAGGTGCTGAAAAGGTTGGAGACTTGGAAAGGTAAGGTGTTGAGCTATGCGGGTAGGAGAACCTTGATTCAATCCACTTTAAATGCCTTACCTATTTATACCATGCAAACTGCTATGTTACCGGTCTCAGTTTGTAACAGACTAGATCAATGTAATCGTAATTTTTTATGGAGTGGGGAAGCGGATAAATCGCAGGGTCATCTTGTGAGTTGGGATAGAGTTTGTCGACCTAAGGGTAATGGTGGTTTGGGACTTCGGAAGGCTCGGGTTACAAATGTGGCGCTGCTTGCAAAAATGGGCTGGAAGTTACACATGCGCCATCAGTCTTTTTGTTGTGAGGTGTTTCAGAAGAAGTATTTAAAGGACCGTCCTTTTGTGGATGCTATTCCTCATGGTCGTTTCTCTTCTACTTGGCGTGGGATTTTGAAAACCCGGGATTGTGTCCGCCGTGGTACACGTTGGAGAGTTGGGGATGGTCATGGTATAAAATTTTGGACGGATTGGTGGGTGGGGAATGGGCCTTTGTTAGATGATGTTCTTCAAAACACACCCAATGTTGATTTAGAAAAAGATGTTCATTCGGTATTGATGCAGGATGGATCGTGGAATGTGAGTGGTGTTATTTCGTTACTTCCTCCTACAAGGGTGGATGAAATTAGAGCTGTGCCTGTCTCTCACGTTGTGGAGGCAACTGACAGGTGTGCTTGGGGCTTTGATAAGCATGGACAATTTTCTTCGAAATCGGCATATGGTTTGCTTATGAACCATGGGGTGCAAGATGTGTGGAAAGGGAAGTGTACCTGGATATGGAAATTGCCGGTACCAGAAAGGATCCGGTTTTTTTGTGGTTACTCTTCATATATTGTCTTAATACTTCGGAAGTTTTGCAGAGAAAAGGAATTGGGGTGGAGGCTTTTTGTCGAGTTTGTCGTAATGGTTTGGAATCAACAGAACATATTTTTCGAGAGTGTCCTTTTGCCGTGGGTATTTGGGAGTGTATTGGTAGGCGTTTTGGAGTTTTTTTGAATAATAGTCAGGATTTTGAAACATGGCTATTCTCAAATGCCACGAAGCAGGTGAACATT
This sequence comes from Corchorus olitorius, assembly GCA_001974825.2. Lineage (NCBI taxonomy): Eukaryota > Viridiplantae > Streptophyta > Magnoliopsida > Malvales > Malvaceae > Corchorus > Corchorus olitorius. The sequence continues at coordinate 5,064 of AWUE01023036.1, forward strand.
CGAAGAGGTTTTCTTTGGCAATCTTTTTTTCCCTCCTTGTTATGGAGTTTGTGGAAGGCTAGAAATGATTTAGTGTTTAATGAGATAGACCCACAGGCGGAAAAGATTATTTCGTATGCAGTCAAGCTCACTATAGATGCAGGTCAGTTTTTTTCCCCAACTAGAGTGAGTGAAGGATCAAGGGGTTTGGTGGTCAAATGGAGTAGACCACCCTTCGGTTGCTTCACTTTGAATACGGATGGTTCTCGGCGACATTCTGATGGTCATGCCTCTGCAGGTGGCTTGATTAGAGATGCCACGGGGACTTGGGTGGCAGGTTTTATGCTTAATATTGGTGTTACTAATAGTTTGGAGGCCAAGCTCTGGGGAGTGAGACAAGGCTTGTTACTGGCTAAGGAGAAAGGATATTCTCCGTTGGTAGTGGAAATGGACGCAGCGGTGGTAGTCCACTTCCTTCGGAATACTGTGTTACAATCGCATCCATGTTACACTCTTGTGCATGATTGTTTGGAGATTATGAAAGGAGATTGGATTTTGGAGTTTCGCCATATATATAGGGAAGGCAACCGTTGTGCGGATTGTTTAGCCCGGCTGGCTCATGATGTGGGTCATGGACTGTCCTTATACTCTCATCCACCGGAGGATCTTCTTCCCCTGCTGACTGAAGACCGGCTTGGTTCTGGCATACCAAGACCGTAGTATTTGCTAGCTCTGTTACTTTTCTTTTCTTGTACTTAAGTAGCAAAAAAAAAGCAACCTAAGTTTAAATAAGTCTATGTTTAACTAACTATAACTAACTCTAACATTCGCTTAAACCACGGTGTGATCTGTAAATTATGCACATATGTATTATCTTGACTAGTAAATGCACGTGTTGCACGTGTTTTAATTTTTTTTTTTTTTGACAAAAATGTTGATGTATGTTAATAACTTATACTCTCTCCGTCCCTAATTAGATGTCCACTCTTGGTCAATAAATACTAAATTTGACCATTGTTTATAAAAAAATATGTAAAATTTAATTTTAAAAAAATATGTGCTGAAAAGTTTGTAAGTCAAAGTTTATAAGTGTTATTTTTAAAAATTATTTTGTTTTATATATTTTTTATAAATAATGGTCAAAGTTTGGTATTTATTGACTAAGAGTGGACATCTAATTAGGGACTGAAGGAGTAAAATATATAAGAATAAATATAATAAATGACATGTTAATTTGTAATATAAACTAACATGAAGAAATTAACTTTTATAAATCATATATAATTAAATCCAAATCCAAATGAAATAATTATATAATAATACTAATATACGCTATGAAAAACAAAGTTCTCATTCTAATCTTTCTTTGCTTTAATCTTTTTGTTTAAATTTTAGTGAACTTCCGGAAATCGGTTATTTAAGGGCCTAAACTTTAGAAAAGGTCAAATAAGTGCCCAACATTTTCAATTTGGGTCAAATAAGAACATTTCCATTAAATTTGTAGATAATGGGATGTGCTTCTCTCTAGTTTACATATATCCACAAATTTCATGGAAATGTGCTTCTCTCTAGGTTATATATATAAACATTCCATTATCTTGATTTGTTGAAAATGTCCACAAATTTCATGGAAATGTCCTTATCTGGCCCAAATCGAAAAAGTTGGGTACCTATTTGACCTTTTCTAAAGTTTAGGCCCTTAAATAACCTTTTCCCTAAAGGTCAGACCCCTATTTGAACTTTTAGCCATTTTTTTTAAGTTCACCAAAGTTCATCTTCGTCATCAAGTGTGACTAACTTGACTTTCTCCCTACTAGTTTTTCTCTTTAATTTTTCAGGTATATTAGATATATTAAAATTAAGTGTTGCTATATTTCTTAGTAAAATTTTTAATTTTTGTTATTCGTATTTTGGGTTAATACATTTGTTAATAATATTTTCTAAAATTTTAACGTATGTGTACATAATATTTCATCACTTCATAAATTTTGCAAATACTAACTGTTTTATTCTATTTTGAATAATGAAAACTTATATATTACATGAATAATTATTATCATAAAAAGGCACAAATAAATCCCGATCATCATATACATAATGTTAAATATTAATTCTCTATTAAAATTTTCATTTGTATATATGAAGCATATCTATCTATTATTCAATGATTAAAGTTATTATTGACAAAAAAACGGTTAAGGTTATTCAAAAACAATAGAGATTATCAAAATAATTATAGTGTTATCAACAAATTCAATAACTTTATTAGTAAACTTTTATCAATAATAAAGGTTAAAAATTAAAAAAAAAATACTTTGACAGTATCAACAAATTTAATAATCTTACATTTGAGTAACTTTTTATTCATAATGAATCTAGTATCAATTTCCTTACTATAAGCAAATTTAATAAGTTAATTACATCTCTGACAATTCAATAACCTAAACAATAATTTTAATGACTAACTCATTTTTTTTTACAACTAATTGTATAATAAGTAAATAATTTGAAATACAGATTTTAAATATTAGTAAAATAAGATGAATTCTCCTTTATGGATTGAGAAGTTGAAAAGTCATGCAAGTATGCTGACGTCCTAGTCCAATAACCGAGACAAGAGCAGATGCAAAGGTGTCTGGAATCTATGGCTGAAAGAAGACGGGAGAACGAGAACTCCGGTCGACCCGGCTCATCGGCGGATTGCTTCATTTACTCAAATCCCGGTGTCGAACTCGGACGATGACAATCCGCATGTGGTAGTTATTGGGAAGTCAGCAGAGACCTTCCAGCAAAGGCAGTCCCTAGCCTAGCATTGGAAAGTTCTATGCCTTCTTTCAAACTCCTGTATGGTCTTTACTGCTTGGGAACCTCGCCTTAATGACTTCTTCAGCTATTGCCTCAAGACTAACTCCGAATAAGCAAACAACCGAAAGAGAAGCGTTGAAGAACGGATTTATAGACTGATGCTACTTTTGCATCAGCAATGACAACGTCATCACCGAGCACTGCATACGACAGAAGCCATCGCCTAGATATATTATTTACCGGTTCGGAGTTTAGACAGACTAAAACGAAACATAGATAGGGTCAAAGACGGAACAAACTGGTTGCAACACACACGCATAAATGAAAAGTGTTTTTTTTTTCTATATATACTTTGTTTAATTATTTGTGTTTTAAATTATTTAATTATAAAATAATCAAGCCTTCCCAAAACTATATATTTTTGTATATTTTTTTTATTTTGGTTATATAGGTATACTATTTGCATTATAACTATTAATTTATGGTGAACCCACTACAACAAAAATTTTAATTATTGACCTGATATTGATATTCTAGGTTTCTATGTCACAATCATATATATGCTTAATTTTTTGCCAATAGCATCATAATTTATCATATCCATTTTCAGTGTAGTTTAGCAGATTTTAGCATACTACTACACTGCGGGATTTAAGGATTGACATGTGTTTCTTAGGGAATAGATATTAATATTAAAATATTTAATTAATTATAAAATGGGATATGTGTCAAAATTTGAATCCGCTTGTGGAATCTAATTTAAAAGTTTAGTATTCGTTTAAAGGGTAAACATGTATTTTTATTTCATTTAGATTAATTAATTATATTTTCTTCAATCTCTTAATATCTAAAATACCCTAATCTTTTAAAAAAAAAAACTAAAGAAAACAACAAATCTTTGTTAATCAATAATAAAGGCATTGCTAATTAGTTTTTTTTTTTTTTTAGCATCAAGGCATTCTAATTAATTTATTTGATTCGTCCATGAACATATTTTAGTGAATGTCGGCATAACTTCTTTTAGAAAACTCAACAATTTGAATATAGACTCAAAATTCACAACACCAATGAACCCAACAAAAAAATCACAACACCATTCAACCCCAAGAAAGAAAAAACTTACAACATCTTATATTAATTAACTAATTAAAGAATCATCAATGGAAAACCAAATTGAAAACAAATTAAAGTTTCCAACTTGTAAAGAAACCAGCAATGCCTATTTGGAAAGTTTCATTCAAAATCCCAAGGAAAACAAACTTAAGAACTTATAGATTTCTTAAAAACACGGCTTGGATCAATTTGGGTTGGGATTAGCCTTTTTCTTTTACTTTTAACATCTTGAAATTATTATAATTAAATATATGGAAAATATTTAAATCCAATTTAAAATATATTAGAATATTGATATAGTATATTACATATTAACTCTTAAAAAATAAAATAAAAATTTAAAATTAAAAAGGGTATTTTAGATATTTTAGATCAAGGTTTTTGATATTTAAAATTATAGAGTATAAAGATATGCCAAAAACAACCATCAAACGGAGCACAAGCTTTGAAAATATAATTGTCATTTTTTTTAACCACCCAACTAAAAGCAAAACAAAACAAGGAGCGATCGTTATTGTAGAAATTACATATATGATATCATGGAAAATATAATTGAATTTTTATCACAACAAATAATATATCTTGTACAATATAATAAAATCATGTTTTGTTTTTTTTTTTAATTTTTATATCTAAGGTCAATAAATAATGACTTACCATGTTACAATAAGAAAATTTTCATGCAAAAACTGTGAATTTTATGCAGGTTATTTTTTTTGACATGATCTGACCATAGAGTTTTCATGAGGATTACAATTCACATGGTATGACATGATTAACATGCCTGATTTTTATTGTAACTTATTTTGACTTAAATATGAAGATGCTCCAAAATCATATAGATTTGGCCGAAAAATTCAGCGGTTTAATCTTAAAAATTTATGTGTAACGGTACAAATTCTTTTTATTTTTCTTTTAAACAACCTGAAAATTTTTAATTCCCATAGTAAGAATGTAGGATGGTACAGGGGCACCAGACTAACTTATTTTTGGCACTTATTGTAAATCAAGGAGCCCAACCTTAAAAAACTAATTGTTTGACAATAGCATTGACATGAAATACAGGTGACATTGTCTGTCATAAAATCCGATCATGGGGAAGCAGATTTTTTTTTTTTAATTAGATAAGCACTTTGAAACAAGTTCGGATTTGACTAATCTAAAATCGATTTACAATTACATTGAACTCCAAACAGGGAAACAGTCCAACGCATTTTTTCATTTCACAAAACTGGAACTTGAGGCCTAAATCTAAGAATTCAAGCCTAAATCTAAGAATTACTTGAGATGAGTTCCTTTCATTTAACTCAACATGTATCAGAGAACTTACTTGAGATATCAAAGAATTACTTGAGATATCAGTTCCTTTCATTTAACCCAACATATATATAGGTGGATGCAAATATTCATATCAAAAGGGAAAATCTCAATTTGGTCCCTGAAATTTATAATTTAAGCATGATTTGCCGCTTTTAATGTAAATTATTGCAACTTAGCAATGTAAATTATCTATACTTAAATAATCCCTCCTAATGTCATGAGATAGGGTTGAAACTGGATTTTTTTTTTTGGGTAAAACTGCATAAAATGTGATCCCTATGGATTTTATAGATTAAACTACATAGATTTGAGCAAACGAAAAACCTGACATCATTAACTATCATTGGCAGATAAATGTACTCAATCAACTCTATACAAAGCAAGCAGCCATATAAATGTATAAAACTCTCATTCACATTTTCATTTCAGTAGGTAATCTTCCAAAAACCAAGATACCATTGTAACCAGCAATCTATCGCAATGCATCCACATGCAAATATTTACAGGCATACAAAGAAACTCTTTTTTTCGGGGGATGATGCATAAATACCAGAGATTTTATGATGGTTATTCCCATTCTAAGGCCAACTAGACTGAATGCATGTAGTAAAATGATAGAAATCACATCTCAGCAACCAATTTCTCTGAAGCAGCAGCTTCGGATAGTGTACCCTTAGTCCACCTCTTCAGCATCTCTAATGCTGCCTTTGGCTGGTCCATGGGAACCATGTGACCTGCATCGTGAACCTGTTCAATCATGACACAGCTATATTAGCATTAACTGAAAACGATTCACTATCAATAGATTAAAGTCAGATCGGCTTGGTAGAGAGGAGACCTTAAGGAAACCAAGAGGTCCATGAGTTTTTAAGACTCCTGCTTCTGAGCCATCAACTTCAAAAGGAACCTCGGGAGATGCTACAAACTCCTTCTGACCAGACCATTCCATTGCATGGACCCATCTTGAATTGCCTATTGAGGATGGATATGATCAAATATATATTAGTGAAGTAGTTAGCAAAATATATCTGGTATAAAGAGTTCTTTATCACGAAACCATCAGATGCTTACCAAGCCAGTTGCAGATAAGATCATATTCCCCAGCATATACAAGAAGCTTAATACCATCCTCAAGGAGAGCAGGAATGCCAACTTCGAGATTCCTCATCCAGTCGACCAGCATTGCCTGATACACTGTAGGGCTGCAGGACACAAAGTCTATACCCCCTACTCCAAGGGCATCCCTTACAGAATTCTGGTTCAGGAATGTCTCCATGTTTGAGAAGTCATAGCAAAGGCTCCCTTCACATTTCTTCCTAATGTCATAGTACTGCAGATAGAACACATTGGTACATGTAACTTTTATTTGAACATCATAATGTCACAGAATTCACTTTAATTTCTTCAACAAGCTTATGCAGAAAAAAAACAGGTATAGGTAAGTGGTTAACGACAGCAAAATATTGTGCTCTGCTCGTGAAGAAAATTTTGGAAAATCCTTATAGAATAAGAGTATCAATGAAATGAAGACCAAATTTACGGCCCACTATCATTAATAAACTGTTTGCACAAAAATGTGTTCATTTTTCCCATTTAAAAGACAGTCTGATAATGCAATGAAAAATGCGTCTTTAGATTTCCCAATTAAGAGACCACCACAACCTGTTTATGTTGATGCTTCTATATATTATGTTGCTAAGCATTAAAAGGTAAATCTAATGTGCCACTTAAATGCACCAAATAAATGAATAAAGAATCAACTGGAAAAAATGACAAGCCCTGAACTCTCCCTGAACAAGACACCAGATCAAATTAAGAAAACACTAATGTCTCTTACATTTACATCGCCGGCCAGGGCAAGGATGCCACTGAATATGGTATTGCAGACAAAATATGAAGCCATGCAAGAGACTGTCCCATCAGTGCCTGAAAAGTATTTTATTAAAAGTTTTGATCAGATAATAGCGTCAATGATGCAACCCATTAATGAAAATATGTATACACACAAAAAGCCATCAATTAACTGTTAACCAGGCTTTGAAATTTGACCCAAAAAAAAAGAGAGAGATAAAAATGCACAGAATGATCATAGGACAAGAGAAGCAATTTCCGACGCAACATTACCACAAAGCTTTATAGCCATTTCACAAATTGGCACCAGCTTGTTGAGACGATTATAATCGGACTTCTTAATGACCCCCATGTCCAAAGCATAATCTGTGTAAGCTTTATACTGGATTGCAGGGTCAGTCAGGCCATTACCAATAGCAAATCCCTGTTAACCACAGGGTAGTTGAAGTAAGCAATAGGAATCAACTCAATACAAGTTGTAACTTTGAGAAATTACTAACAGAACATGTAGAAGCTTGACATAACATAATAATAGTCAAATACCTTTAGGTTTATCTGAATTCCTTCTTTAGCTTTGTTTCCTTTGTGGACTCGGGCAGCAAAAGCTGGAATGTAGTGCCCAGCATATGATTCTCCAGTGATAAAAAAGTCATTCTTTACAAGCTCAGGGTGTTCTGCAAAGAATGCCTACCAAAATAAAAATGCCCAGTCAAAACAACAAATTTATTGATTTCTACTCAAATATAGAATGATGTTCATTCACTTTTCACAATATTTACATATATATTTCACAGGATACTAAATAATTAAGCTAAAACCCTCTTCCAAAATACAATTCAAGGATTAACAGAGTTACCTGTAAAAAGTCATATAGGTCATTGCTAACTTCATCTTCATTATGACGAATGTCCCTTCTGTCAGAACTAAAACTAAAGCCGGTACCTATGGGTTGGTCCACATACAGAAGGTTTGATGCCTAGAAAACAAAATGGAACAAAGGAAAAAGAAGAAAAAGAGTCCATCAAACATTAAAGCATCTCCAAATTAAAGCTTTTAAATATTTCATAAAACATCAGAAAGATTACAAATTACTCATTGTTGATGGTGATAATTAATTGTAACAGGAATCAATTACTGGAAAAAGAATAAATATCAAAGAAAAGAAGTACCTGGTCCCAACCATACTCATTCCAAGTAAGAGACATGTTATCAGCAATGGTAAAAGGACCGTTTTCATAAAACAAAGCCAATTCGCTACTGCAACCTGGCCCTCCAGTCAACCATATCACAACAGGGTCCTTTTTGCTGTTTCGTGATTCGAAGAAGAAGTAAAACATGCTGCAATAGAACAGTTATATGTCAAACCAAATTGGAAAAAGTAAATAAATAAATAAAGCAGCATTTATAGAGCGAAGGCGAAAATGAAGTGAATGATTAACCCACATAAAAGTATTTACTAATAATTCTTTCGCAAAATGGAGGGGGAATAAAATTCAAAGTTTAGATTTTAGCAAGCTTCAGAGAATTTAACCAGAGAAATTCAATCAACTACTAGAAAGCAAAAACAATTCAGACAATTTGGGATAATAAATCTTAAAAAAGCCATAGACAATCACCGACTACTGCATAAGAAAAATGGATATCGTTAAAGCATTAAACGTTTTTTATTGTTTCCTGAAAAAGCCATATAAGCACCTGAATCTTTAAATTATACTACACAATAACTACAATACGAGGGCAGTTAAAGATCACCGGAAATCTCGATTTGGGAAAAAAAATCAAGATTTAAACTTTACCTAGCATCATGAGAATTAGGAAGCTTATAGTATCCAGCATGGTGACCTAAATCCTCAACAGAAACCCCACCGGGCAAGGCCAAATTTGGGAACTTGAACCTCTTCTCCACCAGCTTTGGACCCCCCGGTAACGAAACCTTGCCTTCATCAACGACGTTAACATCCTCTTTAGGGAACAAATTCAACTCCCTTATCAACTTCTTCGCATGCACCGACGGGAAATTCGATCCGCCGAGTTGCCGATCGTCCAATATGGAGGAAGCTGCGGCGGAATAGATGGAAATGACTAAGATAAGTGAAAAAAATAGCAGAGATGAGAATTTCAGTTTCGCCATTTTTTTTTCTTTAAAGTTTCAGTTTTCTCTCAGGAACAAAAGTAAAGAGAAATGAGAATTTATAGGTGAGAGAGAAAAAGGAAAAAGAGTAAGGTAACTGAACTGACAGTCTGATTGTGGGGAATGGTAGTTGGTAATGTGTCCATGTTTTATGTGGACAAATTCGGATACATAGGAGGAGGATTTTGAAGATGATGATTTGTTGAAGTTCTTGTTGATATTTTTTGGGGGCAAAGTGCAAAATATTAAAGTTATTTTAAAGGAAAAATTAATAAAGCTCTCAATTTTCTACAAATCCAGAGAAAATTGGATGAGAATAAATGTTAAGATAATCCAAATTGTTGAATAGATATAAGTTATAAACCCAATATTATTATTATGAATTAATAACCATAAACCTCAAAAAGTAAAATTTTGATATATAGAAATATATTACGTTCACTTCCATATTACTTAGGATCTAGTAACTTGGATCTTGGAATTAAATATAATTTTAAAAGGGTAAATATCCAAATCAGGACTAAATATTTAGGAATGTACTCAATTTGGGTCAATTATTTAGATTGAATGTAATTAGGTTTAAAAGTTTGTGTCGTCAATCAAATTAGGTGTATTTCTGAATTTTGACAAAACCCTTTGCATGTCGTGCACACACTGTAACATAAAAAATGCACCGTTATCAAGTAAAAAAAAAAACATGTAGTACTTAAATTTTTTATGGGTCGTGTGACTAATGTTCGTCCAACGAATGGTTGGTATAAGAGGACTTAATTGTCCTAACTGAAATTTCAAGGGTCATTTTGTCTATCTGATAATAGTTTGAGGGTCATTTTATAAATTAAACCAAATTGATTTTGATCTTCTAGACTGCGTCATGCAAGCGGTGATGTGGAGAGTGACCGAAAGAATGCGCAATGTTGTTGCTTTAGATTGCGGAATGAAGGAAAAGGAAAAGAAAAAGAGGGAAAAGATTACGTATAAAAAGGCCCACCATGAAAGAGTGCACGCCACATGATTTTCATTTTCTCTCATCAAATATTCCAGTTCTTTTTTTTCTGTTTTTTCCTTCTTTGAAAATGAAATTCTAGATCAATTTTGCATTTTAATGCCCAAAAAAAAGATCAATTTTGCATTTGTGTCACAAATATTCTCCTTTCTGGAACGTTTGGGTCATATAACACAAGTTTTTCTATTTTCTGATAAATTCATTTCACTAATATAAATAGTATTGATAGCTGAGTTTGATGTAGACATGTTCAAAGGTTGGGTTACTTGTCTAAGCCCGTAAGTCCGTTCGATATTTGGGGAGGGTATGGACAAAATTTTGAAGCCCATTGGACGGATTTGGACAAAATTTTAAGGCCCATTTACAAAAGAGACCGGGCTTGTTCTTAGTCATAAAAGCCCGGCTCGACCCGTATAGTTAAATAATTAGATTATTTTCTTTGTTTTTAATTACATTGATTAGTTAAATTATTGATTAGATGTGTAAATTAATTATTTTGATTAAAAAAATATATGTTAATTAAGTTTTACTATCTTAGATATACTAGTTTTAATTTTCACGTGCGTTGCACGTGACCCAACATATTTCGATCGAATATTTTTATGAAATTTTGATAACTACCCTAATAAATTTTGATAATTTACCTATAAAATTGTGATAAACTCCATATGAAACTTTGATAAGCTAACTATGAAGTTTAAATAAATTTTCCTATGAAATTTTGTAACCTTCCTATGATTTTTAATAACCTCCCTATGAGATTTTGTTAATCTCCCTATATCTTTTGATACTATAGTATGAAATTTCGACAATCTTTCTATAAAATTATATATCATTATCAGATTGAGCTCTTATATTTATTACTATATAAATCATTATATCAAGCTCTTTCATTCGCAGATCGAGCTCATCCGTTCAGTCGTACAGACATATGTAATTCATATTGAACTCCTCCCTTTGATAGTATATATAGTGGCGGATTTAGAAATTTTTTCTAGGATGAGCACAACATATTATACATAGACTTGTAAAGAAAACATTATTAAAAGTATTATAGTTATAATATGAAAAACTTGCGAACAGTATTATTAAAAATAAATTCTAAAACTGTTAAAAAAATTGGGAATGAATTCGTAGGAGACAAGAACAAAGAGATTAATTTAAATTTAAACGGGAAAAATAATTTAGGGTTTTTAATTTAAAAATACATATACATGTGGGCTTTTTATCTTTTTGCTATTTATGTGGGCCTTTGATAAACTAAAGCAAATACACATTTTTTACTAATGTTTCATATGGGCCAATTGTTAGGTTTTTTACCCGATTCCTAATTAGATTTGGATTAGAATTTTTCTAGAGTTTTTTGATTGGTGGACAAGAATCCTAATAGGAAAGGGATTCTTGGAGTCCAAGTTTGTGTTAGTATAAATAAGCAGTTTCTGTTTAGATTTTTGTGTGTGAGAGAGATTGTGAGAGAGAGAAAAAGCTGAGATAGCTTTATGTTGTTGTGAGAGAATTACCCATGTTGGGTTGATTAGATTGAGAGTTTGTTAGAGAGATTGTTATGATTAGTGATTGTAATTGATTGATTTGATAGTGGAGATTTGTGGCATAGGTCCACAAGAAAATTTGTTCTGTTGTTTTCGCTTTTATTATTTGTTTGGTTAATTCCTGGGATATCCGAACTTACAACAAGTGGTATCAAGAGCCTGGTTGATTAGAGATGGCAGACATCAGCAGCGGATCAGCTTTGAAGTTTGAGATTGAGAAGTTTAATGGAACAAACAGTTTTCAGATGTGGCAGAGTACGGTAACAGATGTGTTAGTACAACAAGGATAGGGAGATGCGCTTGAAGCTGATAAGCCTTCAGCGATGAATGACAACACGTGGAGAGATATTCAATGAAAAGCAGTAAGTACAATTTGTTTGTCTCTTGCTACTGAAATTAAGTATGATGTGTTAGATGTGAAAACCTCAAAGGAGTTGATGGATAAGTTAGAGTCGATTTATATGTCAAAATCGATTACTAACATGTTGTGTTTGAAGAGAGAATTATTTGGATTGAAGATGAAGGTGGGAACAAGTTTAAGGGCACACCTAAACGAGTTTAATAGATTGGTTACTCAGCTGGCAAAGGCCAAAAGTAGATATGAGTAGCAAGGAGTGCTATTATTGTCATGAGATGGGGCACATAAAATCCTACTGCAAGAGGTTAATGGAAGATTTGGGGGATTTCATGAAATCTAAAGAAAAAATAAAGGTGGTGTTAATGTTGTTGCTGCTAATACTGAGGAATATTCTGATGAAGATGTTGTTTTGATGGTGCAAGAAGAAAAGAAAAACACTAGAGATATGTGGGTGTTTGATTCTGCTTGTTCAGAACATATTTGCATAACAAAAATGGTTTTCGAAGCTTGAGAAGTGTGATAAGCCTGTTTACATGGCAAATAATGGTGAAGAAAAAATTGAAGGCATTGGGAGTGTGAAACTTCGTTTGTATGATGGAAGTGTCAAGATGCTTGGGAATGTGAGGTATGTTCCAAACTTTACAAGGAATTTGATTTCGCTTGGAAAGTTGGATAGCTTGGGTTGTGGATATTCTTGCCGAGGTGGAGCCTTGAAGATCACCAAAGCTTCAGTGATTGTGATGAAAGGAATGAACAATTCAAAAAATTTGTATGAGTTGATTGTAAACACAATTAGAGGAGATAGATCGGTATCTTCACATCAAATTGAGAAGAAGGATGTGGATTTGCCAACAAAGAAGAAAGTTACTTTTGTAGATTTGGTTAAAGGGTGGAGCAATTAAACTTTGATGAATGAATTTGAGTCAAGGTAGAGATTGTTAGGTTTTTGACCCAATTCCTAATTAGATTTGGATTAGGATTTTTCTAGAGTTTTTTGATTGGTGGACAAGAATCCTAATAGAAAAGGGATTCTTGGAGTCCAAGTTTGTGTTAGTATAAATAAGCAGTTTCTGTTTAGATTTTTGTGTGTGAGGGAAATTGCGAGAGAGAGAAAAAGCTGAGATAGCTTTATGTTGTTGTTAGAGAAATTACCCATGTTGGGTTGATTAGATTGAGAGTTTGCTAGAGAGATTGTTATGATTAGTGATTGTAATTGATTGATTTGATAGTAGAGATTTGTGGCATAGGTCCACAAGAAAATTTGTTTTGTTGTTTTCGCTTTTATTATTTGTTTGGTTAATTCCTGAGATATCCGAAGTTACAACAAGATGGACACTTAACATGGTTTAATCCAATTGGGGTGGGCACTCACAATTATTTGGGTGGGCACCAATATAAAATTTAAACAACTAATATACGTTTTGAAAATTTGAGGGGACATCCATCCGCCCATGAGTATATACATATACATATTTGAATTGAGCTCCTCCACTCGGTAGTATATAAAGCACGTTATCACATTGAGTTCCTCCATTCAGTATTCCTCCACATAGCATATTATCAATTTGAACTCCATTCATTCAACATTACTCCAAATGGTACATTATCAGTTTGAGTGCTCTCATCTTCACCAACCTTCTATGGATCATATTGTTTATTTGAGCTCTTTTGTTCGATATTCCTCCACAGAGTACATTATCAGCTTGAGTTCTCCTATCCACCATCAATCTTAGAGCGCAACTCTCCTACTCAATCCTCAAAAATTGAGCACTCCCCTTTTCGGCATTCTTGGCATATCTCATTCATCTCACAAAGCACCATACAGTTCGACAGAGGAGCGCATTACCTAATCGAGTATTCTATGACTCTACACTCTACATGGAGTATACATCCAGATCGAATACTCTTACGTTCGACACTATCTAGTTATGCAACTGATAAGCCTGTTTAGCTCAGATAGTCCCAACTTCCCCAACTGACGCTCAGTTTCATAGCTGTTTGTGCAATCATTTTGGAACCACCCTTATACCTAGGGGGCAATGTTGAGCCCATATAGAACGGTCCAAAGGCACACACTATATATATAGAACTACTCCACACATAAGGTAAAAGTTCATTATCTTTACTCTTTAGATTTTAAGCTCTCTAAACACCTTAAGATCCAACTAACTTCAGTATCTCCAAACACCTTAATATCCTACTGACTCTAACTCGGGGCCCTTATCTCATGGTCCGTTCTATTATTGATCACACGAACTTCTCTATTTGATTGATGAGTCTCTCTATAAGAAGTTTCAACAGCTCACGTTTAACCCTTATCCTTAGTGCATTTAACCTCCAATCTCATTGTAATATAATCATCTCTTCTAATTGTGAGAAAAAAAATGAAATTCACAATCTTGCAATGGTAGAAATTATCAAATCACACAATATAATTAATTTATTTTATGTTTCCAATAGAACAATGTTGAAAAAGTGTTAAGTAACTCAAATATCAAAGGAAACACTAAATTTAAAAGATTATGTAAGAACGCGGCATGATAATCCAAACACCTCACCCAAGACATAAATTTCTTTCCTAATTTCAAACATAGAATTTTTTTTAATGAGAACAAAAGCAAACAATCATCAAAACATACATTTAAAAATTCAACTTTTTTGAAAAATCTTTTTAAGAAATCATCAAAAATAATTGAAAAAAGTTATGAAAATAAGTTACTCTTTTTTTGCCGTTTTTTTTTTGACAATCTAATATGGTTTAGTTGTTATAGTATGATTATACGTTTAAAAATTCAACTTCCTTTGAAAAATCGTTTTAAGCAATCATCAAACATAATAATGAAAATAATGAAGAAAATAAGTTAAAAAGAGTGATAAAGGAAAAAGAAATTCCCAAAGCATGACAAGAAGTTATCAATATCATTCCTAAATGACAGTTTTTTTTTTATAACTGCAAAAATAACTGAAATTTTAAAATGGAAAAAGAAAAATTCAAACTCTTTTCATGGCCATTGTACCTTATGGACATACGTTTAAGAAAAATTATACCAAAATTACAAATGCAACAATCATATATTTATCATCATCGTTTTTTTTCTACATATTTATTATCATGGTTAATAATTAAGTAGTTAGAAATATATAAATAAAATAGTTTGAGTAAGATTTAAACTTAAAATTAAATCATAAGTAAAATATATATATATATATAGTAGAAATTGGGTTGGCCAATAATAATATAATAATATATATATAACATAAAAGTCTAATTTTAAGTAATGGCGATTTAGAAATATTTTTGAAAAAAAGGGTACAAGCGGAAAACATAAAGTTTCCCATTATTCGTACTTATATATATAGTTATATAGATTTGGAGAAACTATTGATTTTGTCTCATTTCGGCCCAGTAGGCCTACTTCATGAAGCCCAAATTGCCAAGTCAGATGTCTTGAAACCTATATCTGATATTCTTAGACCCAATTCGTTAATATGGAATCCCAAAAAAGTAGTCCAAGTCCAATCAGTAATTATGATGCAGTAATGATTCAGCCCTGATGCAACATTGTTAAATCCACAAGAGCAGTTTTGGAAGAAAATTCATAACTTATGATTTAGAACTCAGAAAAATGCAAATGAGGTACCGTTGGAAAGAGGATTCCATGATCTACAACTTTTATGTTTACCTCGAGACCTAATTCTGCCATTCCGATGGACGATTTTGCCCTTGAAATTTCTGGACAAAATTGATCTTCTCCTAAACCGACTTGGAGAATATTTTGGACGAAAATTCAGATGCTAAAGATGATGTGACGCATTCCTATTGGCCACGTTGAATCCTAATTAATGAGGATAATCTAAATTTTCATTATTTTAATGATATAATAATTAAAATATTATTTAATAATACAATTTAGAAATATATTCGAAAAAAGGTACAATCGGAAAACATAAATTTTCCCCTTATTCGTACTTTTATATATAGTATAGATAATATATATATTAATAAATAAATAATATATATTTTAAATAATAAATAATGAGTTAAAAATAAATAAATAAATATTATATATTTAATTATTAAATGGGTAGGCTTTGGGTAGGCCTTGGACAAAGACTTTTTTAATTGGACGAGCTTGGATATAAGTAGAGATCCGTTTAGTCGGATCAAGCCGGGCTTGGACAAACTATATAAGTATAAGTCATAGCTTCGGCCCGGCCCTACCCATGGACACCTCTAGTTTGATATCACGAATTAAATTAATTAAATAAAGTAATTTAATCTTGACATTAACTTAATCGTTAAAATTAGTAAATTACTAAGAAGTATTAAAAAAATTACTAAAAAGTAATTTTAAACCCTAAAACTATTTTAGTAACTATTTTATCACACTTAGAAAAAAAACTATACACGTTGCTTAAATTTTGATCTAAATTTTGATGTGATATTATTCTAAATGATCTCCTCCAATTCCAATTTAAGTTAATACTTATTTTATGGATTATTTAGGGTAAATTTAGAAAAAGTTAGTGGAGAGTAGTTACTTTACCACTATCATCACAAGTATCAAACTACTCTCAACTATCAATAGGAGAAATGGTATAGCCATAAGACAGGTATATATATATAGCAAGAGTCATTTTCGAAAGTACAAGTAGACTATTTTCCGAAGTGTTATTATAACACCATAAGGTTTCACCTTAATGTAAAGATCAAAAGAGAAAATTCCAACCCAAAGAAAAGAGAGAGAACAAAGAAAAATTAGTAAAAGGTATATGTCCGATTTCGAAAGGAGAAGATAAGTATTCAAATTCATGAAAATGAAATGTCTTCCTAGGGAAACTAGAAGAAAGAAAGCAAAAAAAAAAAAAAAAAAAAAAAAAAGCCAACTCCTTCTTTCCTTGATGATATGAGATGATGTGTAGTATCAAGGGGACACCGTAGTGGTTAGAGTTTAAGATTTCTTGCGAGAGGTCTTAAATTCAAATCCTGTAATGAACGAGGTGGGTCGTTTGACATCGTTTTTGCTTTTCTGTTTTTTTATTTTTGTTTCATTTTCGTTTTGTTTTTGTTGCGTTGTCAATTTTTTGAAAACAAAAACATGTTTGGATATACAACTTGATTGTATGTTTTTAAATAAAAAAGTAGTAAAAAAATGGTGAAAAAGCATGTGAATTATTGTTTCATCATTGGTTTCTATGTTTTGGAAGTGTTTTGAATAAACATGAAAACACAAAATCTTTGGTTCCACTATTTTCCAAAACACTGTTTCTGTTTCGAAAATTTTTGGAAATGGAAACAGCCTGTCAAACATGCTTTCACTGTTTTGTTTCCAAAAAGAGAAAATTGGCAACAGAAAACAGGAAACGGAAACGGAAACAATGCCAAACAAGCTCTAAATATCATGTTCATGAGTAGAAAAAAAATGATATTGATTTATATAACCAGCTAAATTCGAAGTAAAATATTCACTGGCAAACAAGGAATTAGATACAATCATACAAATATCAATATTGATTGATACAGATTACATTTTTTTTTTTTGCAATTCAACGGAAGGATTATATTAATGAAAGCATAATAAGGTTCATTACATAGAAGATAAAAAGCTACCGAAAGTAAAAGGACTGTCTAGATACTCTTCTAGGAACACCTCTAGCACTAAGATCAAACATTAATAGAGGTGTAATAAGGGGAAAATTTGAAGAGTAAAAACTAGAAGACTTAGTTGTAGATGGAAGATTCGCTAGATGTCAACAACAGCATTGGCTTCTCTATAAACAAAACAGAATTTGATGTCCATGAAGCTCTCCAGCAGACTGCAAATATCATTCTTCAGGCTCACTAGATGAGCTTGTGTGGTCACCTTCCCCCTAATAGTCCACAGAGAAACAAGAGAATCAGATTCAACAATTAATCTGTGAAAGCCATGATCTCTCGCCATAATCAAGCCATGCTTGATTGCCTGCAATTTTGCAACAATATTAGTGGAAATTCCTAGGTAACCAGAAAAATAAGACAACATTTCTGATGCGCCAAGGGCTTATCATGGTCTTGAAGAACACAATGAAGATCATGGAGAGGATGAGCATGGAGTGCAAGGAAGCATGGAGAAGCATGAAGATCAATGAGATATCACACAACATGTTTCAAGCACCAAGGAGATGCCAAAGATGTCATTTGATCCATTGAAGATGCCATTAGGTCCAATGACAAGAGCAAGAGCCAAGAGATTGAAGGATGCATTAATGGGCTTTGTTCGATCTCATCTTGAAGATATGAAGTCCCTTGAAGTTCAATTGAAGACATTTGGAGATGATTTGAGCAAGGAAACACCACCCAAGATAAGCTCATCACTTTGTTTGCTTTTGAAACTTAATTGAAGTTTCTGAGGCTACCCGGGGGTGGGTAGGGGTACCCGGGGCCCGGCACCATCAGATTCGGCCTTAACACAAGTCTGAGGCTACCTGGGGGCAGGTAGGGGTACCCGGGGCCGGGTGACCCCCGAATTTATTTTTATTATTGCGTTTTTTTTTATTTATTTTTCCTAGTTGGACTTGGAATTAGGTTATATTTTGCGTATATAAAGGCATCAACCCCCTCTTTTGTATTCAAGTTGATTTGATTAATAAAATTGAGGTTTTCACCCAAATTGATTATCTTAGCTTCTTTGTTCTAGTTTAAGCAAAACTTAGGGTTCTTCAATCTTGTAGAGTCCTAGCAAATAATTAAGTTGTAATAACTTGATTGTTTGTGAATCTTGTGTTCTTGAGTTGACAATTGCAGGTCTAATTGAAGACTTCAGGCCGACAAAAGAAGAGGAATCACCTTGTGAAGGTCATCGATCTACTCATCTAGGAGTTGAAGGAGTTCAAGTCGGGTTTGATAGATTGTCAAGGCTAGATTTGAATCTAAAACAACTAAATTCGTATCAATTTCTCCATTAGAGTTCCTTATAATTCCTCCACTACCAGAAGGACCAGGATACCATAAGAAGATCCATCACAGTTAAGTTTGAAAAAGTTAGGAGGAGGAGGATGCCAAGAAATGATTAAAGCTATTGTTTATACCTCAATTTACAATTGAGGGTAAATTAGTCTTCACATGATTTATATCAAGATGAGTGGTCATGATTTGATTACAAATCCTGAAGAAACTTAGTTTCCGCACCACCCTAGTTCTGATAGAATTAGGAAAATCTTGTAATTAATTAATTTAGGCTGAAATTATTAATAAATAATAATAATTTTCGAAATTATTATTATTATTATCCATATATGCCGCCCTGTACCTAGAAGAGTGGCAAAGAAAATCAAACAGAAGCAGTTTCCTTTAATATTGTTGTCTACTAAGGAGGGAAGCAGTAAAAAAGGCAAGTTGCTTACCATCTACCCATGAGATAGAAAATATCTTATGAACTTACATAGCAAGGCCCAAAGTCGTCTCCCATGTAGTGGAGAGGCCGCCCTCTTCCCTCAGAAGAATTATTTTCCTCTTCCTGCAGGAAGGAGGCAGAGAGCTAAAGTCTGCCAGCAAGAGAAACGCCTATTTACATGAGAGAGGCATGAGATTTTCAACCTCACACCTCTTCAACATAGTCGACCAAGCATAAGGAAGAAATCACCTAGCCCTTTTCCTCTCCCCGGAAGGCAAAACTACAACTTTTGCATTTTGTTCAATTAAGGACAAAATGAAAAATTGATCAATTGAAGAGGCTAGAAGCTGCGATTTCTACCAAGGAGCATACCATGATGATCCTTGAGCTATGTAGATCATCTGGGTAAAATTTCACCTTATTCTGACATCGGTGTAAAAACTTATGCCTGGTTTTCAGTTAAGGACATTTTGGGGAGTGAAACCAAGTTCACCATGAAGGAGAGCTCGAATTCACTTAGAATTTTTTTCATGATCTTATGGAGATAATCTAAGTCTACTGGTGAAATTTTGGCTTATTCCGACTTCGTTTGCAACTTTTGCATCCTTTTCAGTTAAAGACATGTGGCTTTCTCACCCCGGTTTAAGCCATTTTCTTAACTAAGTGTTATTTTCATGATTTGAAGAGTAAAATATGACTAAGTATGAAGAATTTCGTGGCCTTGATGATCAAAGTCCAAACCTGATGTTAGAAGGCCATTTCTTAGTCAAATTAGTTGATTTCAACACAAAGGAAGCAACGAAAACATGCTGAAGTGTGATTAGAAAAAGGAGAAATCGTTCATCACCTATCCAGGAGGAGGATTTTCATCTCCCATCTAGAGGAATGACGTCCTTGGCATCCTCTCTTCCATCTCCTCAGCAGTTGGAAGTAATCAGAAGAAGAAGGAAAATTCATTGCACCTTCCTGGGAGCTGTCATCTACCTAGGAGGAGGAATTCGCCTTCTTCAGCAAGTCAGGCCCATTAAATGCAAAGCCCATGCCGCCCCCTATATAAAGGAGGCCACTCCAAGGCTTCAAGGCAGATATCACTCATCTCAAAAATTCAGCTCCTGAAGCTACAAACTTGCTACGCGCAAAAAAAAAAAAAAAAACAAGCTCCATGCTTATTTTCTCTTTGGCTCTGCGCCATTTTCCCTTTGTTCATAACGAGTTCTTACTCGTTCATCAACTTTTTCTTATTTAGATCTTGTCTTAGGACATCCAAACACACTTTTTGTGTTTTTCTCTTGTTTCAATCTTGTCTCCGGACATAAAAACACTGTACACGTGTTTCTTATTCAGAAATAACAAATCAAATTGTTATTTTCTTTTCAATTCCAATTACAATTAAAGCAAATCTCCTAGATCTGATCCAGTTAGAGAAAGGCCCAGTTATGAGAAGTAGTTTGCTACGAATGATTTAAATGCTCTGGTGTGACTTTGATCAAGTCCCCACAATCGCTCTGATCTTTTAATCTGCTGCTCCGCGCTCCAGATCCAGTTCTTTACAACCTCTTTGTCAATTTCAGCAAATTAACTGGCACGCCCCTATGCTGTCATAAAGAATTCTCCGCGAAAACTCTAGCAAGAGATTTTTGGCGCAACAGGTATATTTTTTGCAAACAGAGTGGAGTTCGAGGGGAACTCCATCGAAAAAGGAGTCATTAGGTAGTGAGCTTTCTGGAGAAGATCATTTTCCGTATAAGAAGCATGATTAAAAAGAGAATCATTTCTGAAGCACCATAGTTGCCAAAGTGTGTAAGTAAGCCATTGTAAAGAGTGTATCCATCTAGAACCCAAAGCAAGAAAATAGCCCGATGTAGCCAAGTTTCTGATAATTAAGGCAAGATGAATATTTTCAGTGTCCCAACTGATTGGAAAATGCTTGCGGAAAATGGAGAAGGAAGGACAAACATTGATAAGGTGCTCAATATCCTCAACAAGATGACATGAATGACATGTTGGAGATGGAATGATATTTTTGTCATGGAGAAAAGAAGTTGTGGGCAGTCTATATCTTGCTAGTAACCATGTGAAAAACTTAATCTTGGGAAGAGTTTTAATTTTCCAGATGGAGTGCCATGGGAGTGAAGGTCGGGGAATGGATGCTGAACAACTGATCAAAAAAAGATAAAGAGAGGCAGTACTGAAATTACCATCTCTTGTTAGTGACCAGATTCTTTTGTCAGTAGTTGGATAAAGAGGAATAGGGATACCCAGAATTTGTTCAACTACTATTTGTGGGAGGTAACTATGACAGCAGTAAGGTTCCAACTTTTCCTCTCCCAATCAATTAGACATGAACTCTAATATTTTTGAGACTAAGGGGAATATCAACAATAGTCAATTCTTTGATAGGAACAGATCGTAACCAAGGGTCATTCCAAAATTCAATGAGAGAACCATTTCCTAAAGACCATTTTAAATTATTCCTTATCAAAGGAATACATCTACGAATACCTAACCATAAAGAGGAACAACCAATCTTCTTAGGGGTAGATAAAATATTTGTATTTGGAAAATATTTATCCTTTAGAAGATGCGCAATAAGGCTATTAGGATTTCTATATAATTTCCAAACAATTTTTGCAATTAAGGCTTGGTTAAGTTTTGAAAGAGCGTGGATATTTAAACCTCCAAGATCAAAAGGAAGAGTACAATCTTTCCATTTCACATATGGTATCTTATTCTTATCTTTGATACTGTTCCATAAGAATTTTCTCATTAAAGTATTAATGGTCTTGATAAAATGTTTAGGAAGGATGAAAACAGACATAGTATATATAGGGATGGAAGAAAGGACCGCCTTTATGAGCGTTAATCTACCTGCAAAAGATAAGAATTAATTGTACCAGGTATTAATTAAGGAGTTGATCTTAAAAGTTAGATCATGAAATGTAGACCTTAATGCCCTTCTTGTAAAATAGGTAAACCAAGATATTTGTCTAAGGTAGAAGATAAGGGAATGTGAAAAAGTTGGAAGACCTGATTCCTAGTATCATTATTTGTATTTGGAGAGAAGATCATAGAACACTTTGAAGTATTAATGGTCTGACCAGAAGCAGAACAAAAGTTTTGGAGGATAGATCTTACTGATGTTAAGCTTAAAGGGTCAATCATAGAGAAAATGTAACAGTCATCTGCATAACAAAGGCAAGGAATTTGAGGACCATTTCTTGAAGCTTTTAAATCCCTAAATGAACAGTTATCAATTGCTTTCTGAGATGCTTTATTTAAGAAATCTGAGCACATAATAAAGATAGAAGGAGATAGGGGATCCCCCTGTCTAATATCTCTTGAAGGTTTGATAACTTCTGAGACCTCATTATTAACAAGAATTTAAAAAGATGCAGTCGAAATACATTCCATGATATAACCAAACCAGTTTGTAGGAAAGTCATAAGCTCTTAAACAATTTTCAATGAAAGTCCATTCTAATTTGTCATAAGCTTTGGCATAGTCCAGTTTAAGAGCCAAGAAACTAATAACTCCTTTTTTTTCTTTTTGTGAATAGAATGAATAAGTTCATGTGCCATGATGGTATTATCTGATATCACTCTATTAGGAATGAAAGCAGATTGGAAGGGAGTCACCAATCTTGAAATAAAGACCTTAAGTCTACTTGTTATAATTGAAGTAATGATTTTATATATAGTATTACATAGACTTATAGGTCTGAAATGTGAGATTTCTGTAGGATTATGAATTTTTGGAACCAAAACAAGAAAAGTCTCGTTAAGTTTTTTCAGAAGATGTCTCGAGTGGAAGAAACTTTTAACCAAAGCAATGACAGGCTGTCTAATAGAATCCCAATAAGTTCTGAAGAAATTAACATTGAGGCCGTCAGGGCCCAGAGCTCTATTAAGACCCATCTTCCAGACCACTTTTTTAATTTCCATATCAGAAACAGGTTTATTCAAAACTTCTTTGTCTTGGATTGATAAGGTAGGGATGTCTAGCTGTTGGAAACTAAAGAATGACGGATTTGAGGTGGAAAAAAGGTTGTTGTAGTGATCAGTAAATGCTTGTTTGATAAGTTCAGACTCAAAGATCCAATTATCATCAATTTTAAGAGCTTGAATGTGATTATGGCGCCTTCTTTGCTTAACTTTAGAATGAAAGTATTTTGTATTTGTGTCATTATCTTTAATAAATTTATCTTTTGCTCTTTGTACCCAGTAAATTTTATTAAGTTTTTCAAGTTCTTTAATATTCTGGATAACGTTATATTCTTCTCTAAGTAAATTAACGTTAAGAGAGTTCTGATTAAAAACATTTTGAATGTCTTTGAGTTTCATTTTTAAGTTTTCAATTCGTGTGTCAAGGTTACCAAAGACATTTTTTTGCCAATCTTTAGATTTAAAGGCTAATTTTTTAGATTTCCTGGTAAAATCATACCCGTAAGAGCCCATTTTTGATTCAGACCAAATAGAGTTAACAATATGTTTGTAATCACTTCTGTCAATCCTTTGATTTTCAAATCTAAATCATTTTTTACTAAAATTGACAGAAGGATTAGAGTCTATAAGTAAGACAGCATGATCAGATTGTACTGATGGAATTACTTGTACATTTGTTCTGCTAAAATTCTGTAGCCATTCATTATTGCTTAGAGCTCTATCAAGTCTTCTTCTTACAAGATCATCACCTAAATGTTTATTTTTCCAAGTATGACAAGGACCCGAAAAACCAAGATCAAACAAATTACTATCCATTAAACATTGGTTAAAACGCATCATGGATCTAAAAAGAAGATTAAAACGACTGATTTGTTCAATTGGATCTAAAATACAATTAAAATCTCCTACAACTAACCAAGGACCGGAGATTGTAGAAGCAAGTGAAGTAATTTGTTCCCATACCTGGTGATGCAGATTTGGTTGTGGGTATTGATAAATAGCAGTTAAAGTGAAGGGTGGTTCAGGAGCAGTGGAATGAAACTGTGCAGTGATCATTCTAGAGGAAATGGCATGGCTGTGAACATAGATGGAGTTAGGATCCCATAAAAGCCAGATGCCCCCAGAATAGCCAATTGGATTCGCACCTATTTTCCCATACATAGGAATTTGAGAAATGATCCTATCAGCTCTAGTGCTTGAGACCTTAGTTTCCATAAGGACCAGAATTTGGGGAGAATACCTATGGATTAGACCACTTAGCTCAGGGAGGAATTCAGCTCTCCCTGCTCCTCTAACATTCCAGACAATGATCCTCATGAAGTCTGGAGATATGGTTCGGAGTGGAGTCTCAAGGCGAGCTGGGATAGGAGGTCTCAGTGGCATAGCATAGCCGCTTGGCCTCAAGTTCAGAGGGGTGGGAAATTGCATTTCGTTTTCCCTTACAGCCATTTTGAGAAGGTATAGGTGCTCTTTCACTGGAAGGAGAAGGTCTTGGATAGCCTCGACGCCTAAATGTACCATCGGAGCTTGGGATGGGACTGCAAAGAGATGAGGATGGTAATGTCGAGACTGTAATATGTACTCTCCTGGACCTGGAGTGAGCATTCTATCTCGGTTTGGAGGGTTTGGGACTATATTTCCTGGTAGGTTTAGGTTGACGTTTCGGCCTGGTTGAAGATTGAGGTTGTGAAGGAGTTCTCTCAGTTGAGAAGGTGAGTTGCTCAGGGCCTGAAGAAACATTTGAAAGGTTGAGATCGGAATTTCTGGAGGAATCACCAATGGAGGAGGTTGAGTTGGGAGCTGCTGGGCAGATGATGATCTGGGGAGAGGGGTTGGATTTCGTTGAGGTGGGTGATTCAGGTCCAGTGGAGGAGCAGAGTTGCTCTTGGAGCGATTGCTTTTAGGAGTTGTCATCTGGAAATTCAGAAGGTGGCGTAATTACAGACGAGGAAGGTTCAATAATGGATGAAGCATGTGAAGAAAAAGACGCAATGGAAGAATTTATAGTTGGGGGGGGGGGGGGAGGGATTTGCATGGCTTAACTCAACATCATGATGTTGATCAAGTGGCTGGTTAAGTGTCAAAAGAAGAGAATTGTCATTAGAACGTGTCAAGGAAGGAGATAGGCGGGTGTCCAAGTGTGCGAGGTGATTGGGCGGGAGAGAGACGATTGGTTTTTCAATGACAGACGTGGGCAGCGGGGTGATGATGGCTGGGATTACAGTGGAGGTACCTGTAGCTTTTGTGTTTTCGAGAGTGGAAGAGGAAGAGACTGGAGACGTTGAAGAGGGAAAAGGTGGGTTTTCAGTGAGACACAAATCTTGTGTTTGAATTTTCTTTGATTCTGTCAGATCTATGTCTTGGGCTTTAGATTTTGCTGGGGTGTTAAATAAATTAGATTTATGTTGGGCTTTATGGACAACTCTTAGTGTTTGGCTTGTTTTAATTTCCTTATTATCATTACTAGGCTTAAAATCATGGGCTAAATTCTTCATTGGACCAGAAGTAAAACTAGAGATATTTTTTTGTGTCCATGATACGTGTTGCTTGTTAGAAAAAAACTGTTTGATTAGTCATGTTTTTTTCAGTGGCAAAATTTGTCTTGTTTTGTGGTTGAAAATTCAAAGTCGGTGATGGAGAATTCTTACCGGAGTTGGAGGAATTACTGGAGAAATTATCTTTCTTTTTCCGATTACCTTTCCGAGTAACCACTTGCCAAGATTCTTCCTCAGCTTGTTGTGCCGATGGTAGATCTTCCTCTTTTTTGCCCCTTGTTTCCCGTCCATTTGGTTGTAGAGGTGGTTGAGAACTTTGCTCCTGAGCTTGAGTGGAACTTGAATCTGTAGTAACTTTATTTTTTCCTTTTGATTGTGAGCAATCAAGATGATTATATCCACCACAATGAGAACATAAGGGAACTGAAATCTCATAGTGGATTTGTTGAATCAAATTTCCAATACGAATGGAATGAGGGAGAGGGAGAGGCAGTTTGCAATTAACTTCAAGACAAATACGAGCATACCTTCCTCTTGTTGTATTCCCCGTATGAACATCAATCTTAATTGGCTTACCAATCATGCATCCAATTTTGAAGAGCATCGAGACATCATATCATTCAATCGGTAATTCAGGGAGTTGAATCCAAATTGCCATTTTCGAGAGGCCTGCTTCTGAAGGCTTGAAATTTGGTTGCCAACGTTGAACTTGAAGATAGTGGTTATACATGAACCATGGGCCATCGGCTAATACATAGAGGAAATCGTCTTGAGAAGAGAATTTAATAAGAAAACAACTATAACCCAAATCAATAATTTGAACATGGGCTGTTGTTTTCCATATTTTCTGTAATTTCGGCTCTAATCGGATAAAAGAAAGAGGATGTCCAATTAGTTTGATGATAAGGGTATTTCTCCATGGTTGAGAAATTCTGAGTTTTTCCTCCATGGAAATGGCTAAGGTAGGAATGTCTAGATTAGAGGGAGTTTGTTCATCTTGTAAACAAAGATCTGGATCTAAACAAATGTTGTCAATCCAATTTTGGAAGTAAATATGCTGCGATTGATTGAGGAGTTTGTCCTTATAAGAAAAATGATTTTTCTTGGGTTCATCCAAAGTAGATGGAGTTGTAGAATTTATAGGATGGTTACTATGAGAGTATGCTGGAAGGATTGGTGTGGAGTTTGTCTCTGATTGAGCCATGGAAGTGGGAATTTCAGAGTTTTCCACAAAAATCGGGGGAGGAGGAGGAGGAGGAGGAGGCGGCGGGGATGGGGGGTTTGGATGGGGAGAGTTCATAGTGTTTTTTTCCAATACTTTCAAACTACTTCAACTGAATATACAGATTACATTTGTAATAAAAGAAAGAAAGAAAAACTTGTTTAGGTACTGATAAGCCTTTTACTTGTCCACTAAAAGAAGTCCTTTTTTTTTCTTTTATGAAATTCTCAGTATTCAGTAGTTACATTGAATCTCTGAATAATTCAGAGTCAAGTTGCGTTGGACCTCAATTGAGGGAATTAGATACAATCATACAAATATCAATATTGATTGATACAGATTACATTTGTAATAAAAGAAAGAAAAAAAATTTCTTTAGGTATTGATAAGCCTTTTACTTGTCCACTAAAAGAAGTTCTTTTTTTTTCTTTTATGAAATTCGCAGTATTCAATAGTTACATTGAATCTCTGAATAATTCAGAGTCAAGTTGCGTTGGATCTCAATTGAGGAGAGATCTCACCACCTATTATTTTCACAATATGGGGAAAGTTAATGCATAAACGTCCAAAATTATATATCAAGACAAGTTTTCACACAAATTGGACATAAATCTTTTTTATTGTTAGATGCATATTCCTCAAGTAATTAATTATATTATTATATATCATTGGAAAAAGGGAATGCAACTTAGGTATCCTTGAAGGTGGAATGTGGAAACTATTGCTTGAACGTTTCTATTTCATTTAATCTTAAATTCCATGTTCTGTCATCATGTAGTGGCATTTTCTTGTGGATGAAGATTACAAAGAAAACCAAACAAAAGCATCAAAGCAGTTGCTATATATTTTTTTGGTACATCATTTGCTATATTTAGAACATCATCTTTTGTGCAATCGAGTGGACATTGAAACATGTCATCAGAAAAATTATTGCAGCTGTTTCTTGCACTGCTCCTCATCTTAAATGCTATGATAACAAGAAACCTCAAATCCTCAATCCCCCTTTAACCTGGATTAGGGGTATCTATGGTTATGGGTTTGGTTGGGTTAGGCTGTTGGCATCTCCAAAAACGCGAGGCCCATTTGTATAATTCTACTTAATTTGCATTCATTGATAATTTGATATATTAAGAGTGATAATGATCATCGGGAACATATTTATTGAAATGCTTTTAACCTTTTACGTTTCTGATTAAAAAAGGATTAAAAGAGAGAGTATGTATTGAAAAAAAGTTTTATAGGGACATCTTAATATAAAAATAAACAAGATATTCTTGATCATATTATAAGTTCATAACTTCTTAGCACCACTTTATGAGTCGAGCCTTAGAATAACATAGTGGGCTAATTTGAGTCGGTTTAATATCACGGTTAACTAAGTTACTAAATTCATAACAATTCCCCCTCAGGCCTCGTCCATCGAAAAGGATCCTTCTTTTTCTTTTTCTTCTTCCTCTTCTTCTTTTTTTTTTATAATTTCATCTGAGCAAAATCAATGCGGTAATAAATTAATAATGTATTAAGATGGGTGACCTAATATCTCCATGTTATTTAACAAATTTCGACTACCCAATTACAAATTTTCAACTTTTAAGTACTAAATTGAACATTTCATAACAATGTGGTTCCAAATATGTAATTAAGCAGGAAAGTAAATTTAGTTCGACGTGGCAGCACGTAATTGGTTCATAAGAACTTGCTGCATGGTTCTAAAGTCTACCCTCTTCTATACTAGAACTTATCCATGTCCAGTCCACCCAACCAAATTAACAAATCTATCGACAATTCTACTGGAAAAAAGCTCAATTTATCAAGAAACAGAGAGCCAAGTAAAGTTTTTGAACTGTAAAAAAACGGACTGAACAATGGGTTTTAGTGTTGGGTTCTGTCCGAATCTTCTGGCCAACTCTCAAGCTGCTTTAATTCCTCCAGTTTCATCAAACCCTTTTTTAGTTTCACATATTTCAGCAATTTCTCCATTGTCAGCTAAGATTGCTGCATTTCATCATATGAAGAAGCTCAAGTTCCTCACAACACAAACAAGAGCATCAGCTGAAGGTATATTTACTGCATCTCATCATATAAATGTTTAATTCTTTTAATTTTAGAATGGATTTTTTTTTGGCACCATTTTAGACTGGATATTTGGTTGGTTAGTTTTTTGCATATAGAAATTCCTAACAGGATTAATCTTGCTTTGAGAGTTTGAAGCTGTTGAATTTTAATTATCTGTTATATTTTGCTTTGCTATTAGTTATAATTACTTATAATACTTTGCTGCTGATGTTTTACCATGTGATGCATGTAACTCAATGTAATCACATATGTGGTTATATGAAAAGGGGAAAAGTAGGCATATTTGGATGAAGAGAAGTTTAGGAAATAGAAAACAGAATGAAAAATTATACAAGTGATAATGAAATTGGATTTGCAATTTGAAGGATTGAATTCTGAACCATAGAAGAATTACATGGTATCTCGGGCTGCCCTTTCTCTGAAGGAGGACTTATTTGGGTTTTGTTTCTCTGACTTTTGAAAGGAGAATACTTTCTAGTAGTTTTGAAGGGCTTTGATGAAAATCTAACCTTTGCAAAGCATATCAATTTTCTTTGATAGACTAATATCAGTTTAGAAACACCAATTTTGCAATAATCTTTACCTCTTTGAGTCTTTTTAAAGGGCTTCCCACTGATTTTATTGAACCAATTCTACTTGAATTATTCATTTTCTACGCAAATTCCTTATCCTTAAGAGTTTGTCTTTGGTGAGTTCGTATTGATATTCTCCTAATGTATTTGTACTTTGCAGGAATTCCAAGTGAGCTAGTTGAGGATTCAAAGTTTGTTCCTTTGAATGCTGATGATCCCACATATGGTCCACCTGTAAGTTCCGGTTAGTAAACTTTCTTCAGATATGTTCAGCCAGCTATTTATTTATCAATTTATTTAAACAAATGATTGTAGATTAATATTTATACAAGTTCTTCTAACTATTACAGATGTTTGTTTGTTTGACAGGCTTTATTGCTTCTTGGGTTTGAAGTAGAGGAGGCACAGAAGGTAATTGTTGGCAACTTTTTATTCTCCTTTCATACTGGATGGAACTATTTATCCTAAATTGGATTATTGTAGTTCATTTGTTGAGAGCTCGTATAGCTGATATATGTGGAGAACAATGGAGTTAGTTTGCAAGATAAACCTCCTCTCCTGCATACAAAAATGTATTATGTCTTTCATAGTCCTTTTCCCCCTCCCTTTATATTAGTAAGTGAAGAGGAAAATCGGAAACCGAGGGATGGCATTTCCTCCCCTTTGTGGTAGTTTGGGAAGGAGAAATTTGAACTGAAAACCTTTTACTTGGATGATTGTTCTGGCTCCAACTTGGCTATGCCCCAAGCAGCTAAACTGTAAGGGGGAAATGTGTTTGCTCATTGGTGTACATTCTCTTCATTTTCCTCATGAAGAAATTGGTTTAGGTGAAGATGTAATGTCTTACTTTGTAATCTATGCTAACTACATTTTTGTTAAGCGTGGGATTAATTACTGTCTCGTCTTTCCATAGTTAGTATGCTTCTTTGCATGTGTGTTTTGGACCAATCCTAGAATGATGCTCTTACTCATCTTTCAACTTTGAATTTCTTAGTGCAGATACGGCAATTTTTAAAAGAAATGGATGGCGAATTCTTGGAGGTAATACTTTACTTACATTTTTCTAATGTTGAAAAATTGGGGAATTTATGTGCAATATACTTTTTCTCATCAGAACGCTTACATGTTCAGGTTATTTTTTGTACTGAAGAAATGATTAATGATTCACTTTGGAATGCTGTTACTACAAAGCAACCCAAATTGGAAGAAGTGAAGGTTGGTATTTTAGCCTATTCTCAAGTAAAATTTTCTTGTTCTCCATCTTATCCTGTTTACCATTTTCTGCTGGCAGCATAAGGCTCAATAAAATTTTTACTAAAAATACTGGGAGCTAACATATTTATGATGAACTTGATGAGCTTTTTCAAAGGGTAATTGTAATTTCAAATATTTGAAAATGTTGGATAACATAATGTTTAGTCTTTAACTTATCAGCTAAAGCATTTAGGTCAAAATGGTTGGCCATCATTATTTTTAAAACTAGACCTAGAATCACTGATGAGAAATAGCTGTAGATATAACATTAGTTTAGCTCCAACATATCAGTTTAAGCAGTATGGTTATATCATCAATTCTGTAGGTTGCGGAGTCATTGCCACGAATCTGTTTTTTCTCTGGCCTCAGTGGAGAGGAGATGATGATGTTCATTGATGCTTTTCCAGAAAGCGGTATGTCAAATTTTATTGCCTAATTTTGCAGTACATCTTCAAGCTGCTGAAACTGAATCTATCTGAAAATTGCTCTGTTTTTGTGCAAACTATAATACTTTTCATTCTGCAATAGATCAAATCGATATAATACTTCTTTTGTGTAAATCCAGGATTAGAGCCAGCTATATTTGCTGCTATGGTTCCCAACAGTGCTGATAAACCAGTAGCTGAGTTGATAGATGAGATAGTGGGAGACCATGAAATGATGGTGAGTTTCCTTGACACCTTCTGTAGATTTTACACATTCATTTGATTGTTTGTCTAGCAGCTTCATTCATGTTTTTTGAGTTTCTTGCAGACTGCACAACGACAGTCAACATAACATGTAGAATGCAGCTTAACGGTGATTGTTGGCCGGTTTCTCTTCCTCTTCTTGTTGTTCCTCTGATTTTCGACGTGCTGTCATGTGACATTTTGCTGTTCAAATTGAACTCTACATGACAAAATGTCATGTAAGGAGAGCCTCTGTTATGTTAATGAGATTACATGCTCCTATTTAGTTCATGTTACAGATGTATTGTGGGTCATATTTTTCTTTTTTTATATAAAGTGAAATTAATTATTAACTTGAAATTTGACATGTATCAATACCATACATTATAACAATGAAAGTAAACCTCCCCAATTATTATTTGTGAAAATCAGGCTTAGTGGTATTGTTTAGGCTTGTTTTTTTTTTTTGGTCATTTTAAAGGGTTAATGGCCTGGGTTTTTTGGTCATTTGGCAATTAAAAATTAACTTTAGCTCACCTACCGATCATGTAAACCATAAACCATAGAAAAATATAAGAGAATCATAGATTTTGTCATGGAGGATGTAAAGAGGACATTTCATACTGAACTTTGTAAGAAACAAACTTGGTAAATTATAGACTTAATTCAATCTGAACTCTAGAATGAAAAAATGAACAGTAAAGTGTTGATCTAAAATTGCACTATTTTAAGATTCAAAGAGAAATGAGGAAGGCTTGGACTGAGACTTGTGTAGCAAGGAAAAGGGGAAAGTAAGCATTGGTAAGGAAAGGAAGCTCAACAAGCATATTAACACAAGGTGAATGCATGTAAGGGACAGCCAGATGCGGAAAAGCTCCAGGAAGAAGGTTTAAACCTGTAAGTGTATCACCGAATTCTTAACAACAATTAATCAATCACAATTTAAAATTTTGTAGAGTAATTCAGCATTAATTACACTTATACATTATAATCAATGATCCATGTATAATTTCTTTATCGTGGTTGGGTATGTAATTGCAGAATTGCAACTTAACGTACATCCGGTTAACTCTACGCTTATCATAGGGATCTCTACCAAGGCAACCTATCAAAATATGGATCTATGACCTAATTTCTCATGCCACGAACCGCATTGATAGGGTTGAAATCTCGATGACCCTAAGAACCAAAAAAAAAAAAATGAAAGAAAAAAACGTGTGTTAATCAAGAAGTTAGGCTAAACCTCCTCCCCTCCCCTCCCCCGGTTGAAACCAATGGTTTGGACCATGCCATGCGCACCAAACCCACCTAGCTAGGCAACACCCTTCAATTCCAAACCACACATCAGATTAAGAGCAAATTAACACCATAGGTATACACCTGTGCATTTCTACTTCTACACCCCTCCTTTCATAGAAATAATAATTATAATATAAAAAGAAAAATATTTTACAATGATATTAATGAATGAGATAAATTTATTGTGGTTAGCACCAACTTAATTAAGCTAACAAAAAAAAAAAGAGGTATACGTGGAAGTTGGGAAGCCATAGTTATATACCCCCCTCTGAATACATAGTTATATAATACGGTACTCAAAAGTACATAGTACATACCGAATACTATTAATTAATAATTTACTGCAAGATTGGTAAAATAATAAGTTTGGCAGATGCTAAAATTCGTCCAAGCTAGACATTAATATATAGAGATTGTTTAATTTAATGCTTAAAATAACTTTTTTCATGCAGAAACCATTATAAATTCCATCATGTTGTAGAATGCATTTTCCTGTAAATTTACAAGCAAAGAGAGCTTAATTAGAAACAGATTTAAAAAAATGGCATATGAGTTCATGGCAACCGTTGCTAAATATAAGCCCCATTTCACAATGGTTGTGTCTCAGATTTTTTATGCAATTCTGTATTTCGTTACAGAAGCTGCTTTCAATGAAGGGTTGAATCCACATGTTTATGTCACTTTTCGATTTATCTTAGCTGGCTTATTCATGCTTCCTTTTGCCTATTTTCTTGAAGGGTATACTTCTAACACTCGTTTAATTACTTTCAATATCACAAAAAGGACAAAAAGTTCTTGAAAATTTGTGGTTGAAGATCAGGGTTATTAATAAGGCTTTCAAATGGTTTTATTTAAAACTAATGCTTATCAAAATACTTATATTTGAGGATTATAGGTAGAAATTTGAAATTAATAAAGTCATTGTTTTAGTAAGCATTTTTTATTTTTTTTTCGGTAAACCAAGGGTATTCTCGAGCCTTATTGGCCCAAGATTCGGGAATTTGACGGTTTAAAGTCATTCTAATTAACAAATACGGTTTCAAGAGATCAAACTTTGTATATTCTTAGTACTTATATTTGTATCATATGAGTTAGGAATGCACTTTCTAATTTATGATTTCTACTTCATGCAGAAAAACAAGGCCCAAGCTCACATTACCAATCTTTATAGAGTTATTTTTGCTTTCCCTCATAGGGTACAGTAGATGATCCAACTCTTTTTCTTTTTCAATATAATTCAATTAAATATTTCAATGTTTTTGAAAATGAAAAGCACTCATAATAGTTAATTATTCTTATTTTGTGCCTGCAGAAATGCATTAACCATGAACATGTATTTCTTAAGTATGGAAAACACTTCTCCAACATTTGTTGCATCAATTTTCAACTCTGTTTCTTCCTTGACTTTTGTACTTGCTGTTATACTCAGGTATGTAGAGGCTAAGACTCTATATATAAATATGCACAAAACCTCTTTTCCTTGAATCACACGCAACTGTAAGTAATTACATGTTTTTGACAGAATTTTCTTCATGTTCTTGGTGCAGGATGGAGGTTGTTGATGTTAAAAACCCTCGCGGGTTCGCTAAAGTCCTCGGAACCTTAATATCCTTGGCAGGGGTCACAGCCATTACTTTGTACAAAGGGCCTGCATTGCAAAGCTTGTGGGATGCTCCAATTCACATAACAAAACGTTTTGTTCATGAAAACTGGGTGAAAGGATCAATCCTTACTGTTGCTAGTTGCATATCATGGGCTATGTGGTACATTATGCAGGTAAGAAAAATAAAATCTAATAAAACTCACATAATTATATTTATTGTAATCTCTCAGAATCTTTTAAGGCATTATATAATTTAAAACAATAAACCTTTATTAGGCGAATGCTCTGAAGAACTATCCTGCAAAATTCTCATTAACAACATGGATGAACTTGCTTGGGGGAGCAACATCGGCTGTCTTTACAGTTTGCTTGCAGCACAAGTCATCGGCATGGTCAATCAAAACGTTCAGTGTTAGTTTCTGGGCTGTTATCTATTCTGTAAGTAATCTCATTTTTCTCAAAACATATGTTTTTAAATGACTCTATTCAGTACAAATCATGTTCTTATCCTGGCAAGATGAATTTGAATGCTGCTATATATAGGGATTATGCTCTAGTGTTTTAGTCTTCCTTCAATTTTGGTGCATGAAAGATAAAGGACCGGTCTTCGCGGCCATGTTTAACCCTCTTCAAACAGTTATAGTGGTGATTCTAGCATACTTTGTTCTTGGTGAAAAGCTTTATACAGGAAGGTAAGAAAGTAAAATCAAAGTTCATTTCGATTTCCAAATAGAGCGATAATTAAAGAAACCCCAATGGATCTCATCTGTAACTTTTACTTGGTCATTCAGTATACTAGGTGGAGCCATTGTTATCATTGGCCTATATTTGCTATTATGGGGCAAGGAAAGAGATCGGTCTTATATCCAGAGCCAAGAGCAATCTTCTTCAGACCCAGAAGATCAGTTGAAACCAGCTAAGGATGAGGAAGTAGCTTCAGTTGCAAAAGAGGAACCATGAAGGAAACCTGATAAAGAAGTAAATCTAATATATGTAATGCGATTGCAACTCTAATTGTTTAACATACCATTTCTGGTGTATTAATTAAACATGTGAAAAAGTACACATATATAGGTTATGATATTTGACCCATTTTTCTATCATAAGTTCAATTTGTTGCATCATAAGTTTCACAAACAGATTTCCTTATCTCTTTGTAATAATTCAATGACAAAGATAGCTTTTTTGGAAGAACATTTAAATTGCTAATATATATAGGAAAAATTAAACATCATCTCCTGCTAAAAGACAGTAGGGAAGAAAAAAAATAAAGAAAACTGTTAGTTTTTTAGTTGCATGAAGCTTTGCATGGAAACTTTGTTTTGTGTGCTGAATCAGTTGCTAACCAAAGTCAATAGCTTTTAATCATGTTAGTTGAACTTAATTTGAAGATGTTGGCAGCTGTTAAGGCTTTTAATTTTCTCTTTTGTGTTGTTAACTTGTTGTAAAGCCATCTGTTTTCTTAAGCTTGACATGTGTTAAGTGCTTAAGCTAGCTGGCACTCTTAAACTCTATGTATTTTGCATGCAAACTGTAATAAAAGATTAGTCTTCCATCTTTCAATTTTCCTGAGTTTTCTTTTGTACATTTTCTCTTCATTTTAACAAGAAATGGAGGCATTTTTCATGTCTCTTTAATCGCCAACTTCAGTTACAAAGTCTTGTTTTTAATCTGTCCAAGAGTTAGTTCTTAATCATCTATCTGTTTTCAACCGTTCAAGCCATCTCAAAACCAACAACTGGTATCCGAGCTTTCTGTCTTAAGGGACCTGTTGTTTTTTCTTTAAACCATTAAAACCCAGCTTGACAATCTGAAAACATTTGATC
>AWUE01023038.1:0-11323 GCA_001974825.2 Corchorus olitorius
GTGTATGAGTGGTTGCTTAGTTTCCAGTGGTTAAGCTGTAGAATGTGTATTTTACATGCACATTAACATGAAAGGATAGAACACAAGTAGTGGCCAATTAAATATTCTGTCTATATTCCATAATAAAAAAACTCTGTCTATATTTGTGGATAACATCACAGTAGTGATTCTTTTAACTTTGGCTTTATTAATTTTAAAATACCTACAGAATAGAATAAGGCAAACTCAATTCCTAATTTCTCCATGTATTATTAATATTATCATACATATATATGATGAATTGAAATTTGGAATTCATGTAAACCAAAGCTTTCCATTAATGCAGCAAAATATTCAACCCCAAAACTGAGGCAAATCATTAAATTTTGATTATCTATTGAAGAAGAGTGGTGTTTATTATATTAGTACCACTTTAAACTAGTTGAATCAGAAGTAATAAAACAGGGTTCAGATTTCAGAAGAAAGAAACAGGGTTCAAACGATACTTGCATAAAAGTTTCAGTAACTTATAATGGTCAGCACTCACCCCAAATAAATAAACATACAAAAGTCGGCCAAGAAAATAAATAAATAAACATACAAAAGATCTAATTTAGTAAAGCATATAGTCACCACTCACCACCAATAACATCCATAAATATAAGGCTACTGAACAAATTAAAAACAAAACTATAATTGAAAAGTAAAACGAGGAAATCATAGAGAGATAATCTGAAATCAAACATGTAAAAAATTTCAAACAGGTAAGAAACAACAACTAGAAACAGAGTGCAGAAAGACCTTTTTCAGCTTTGCTTCAACTTTGTCTCGTTCTTGCTCAAGCTCTGAAATCTCGGCTACTATTTCCTGTATAAGCTCATTAGAAGAAAACATTCAGATTTCACATCCAAAAAAAAAAAAGAAAAGCACCAAACTCACATGCTGAATCACTCAGACCATGCATGGGTTTCATTGTTTCCATAAAAACACTTCTGCGTATTTAATGATAAGAGAAATAAAGTAGCCCTCACTCATTCCCTAAAGATGCAAACTTAAGACCTCAAGTTGGAGTCTCATCTTCTAACCATTATCAATGTCCTTGGGATTGTTCCAAGAGTAAATGAAACCATCTAACAATGGTCTGTTTACCAGATTGTAGTAATACATGAAATTAGGAAAATAGATAACTATTCCTATGTATGGCAATTACAGAGTAAGTCATTTAGGTAAAAGTTTGATATGTTCCATTTAAATCTGCCAATATCATCAACTACTAATGACAGTGATATGCAGAAGATGTAGGATTCAAATGCATAGCACAAATCTCAGCAGATAGATCCTTTATACTGCTCACTAGCACAAACCTCAGTAAACTAATCATAATTTTGATTTAATTATTATTTTGAGAATGAATTTGATTTATAGACAGTAATAAAACACCTAGATATCTTAGTCCAAGAACAAACTTGGACTAAAAATTAAGCACGCACACAAGTAATAAAACAGAGTACTCAAACAATAATGATGATTCAAAAAACTTAACTTCATGGATATAACTATAAAACAGAGGGAACAGAACAGTGAAGACCTTTGTTGAATTAGGCCAAGCACTTAAGTCTTGATTCCCAATTTGTCTAAAACCGAAACCCTTAAGCTTGTTTAAACCCTAAACAGTAAACAGAGTAACAGAGGAAATGATTCAATTGAATAAATCAGTAATATACATTAAAATACCAAATCGAATAAGAATTGAAGGGAAGGAAAAGGAATTGTCGAATTGACATACGTACCTTTGCTACTTTTGGGGTTGACTGAAGCCGATTTACAAATTGGGAAGGGTTTGTTTCAGAATTTCAACCCATCAGTTTAATAGAAAAGGAAAGAGAAAGAGGAAAATCTGAAATTAGGGTTCATCGAGAAAAATTTAGGGGAAATTTGAAATTAGGGTTTGACGAAACTAGCTAAAAAAAAGCGGACAACTGTGAAATTTTTTTGGGGATTCTGGATTTCCTTGGACGAAGACTACATCTCCAACAAATTTTGATCGAGACTTAGTCCTAATTGAAGATTTTGAAGTTGAAATCAGAAAGGGAGAAGGAGAAGAGAAAGAAACGAACTGTAGAGAGAAGAGAAAGAAATCGAGATTCGAGAGGGAAGAGAGAGAAAGGAGAGAAGAGAAAAAAGAGTCAATTTCGGATTTTTAGGTTAGTATTTATATTTTAGGAATATTTATATATATATATATATTAATAATAATAATAATAATATTATTATTATTATATATATATGGTCGGTCGGTTCTCGGTCGGCTTTTAGCCAAATTTTAATGGAGCCGAGAGCCGAGCCGATATCACTATTTCTCGGTCGGTTAAGCACCGAGCCGCAACTAAGCCAAATAAGCCGAGCCGCCGAGCCACCGACTAGTCGGTTCGGTCGGTTTCGGCTTGACTATGCTCTACCCTAGATCTCACTGTGCAATTTGCTGATAGAACTAACATTAAACCTGAGGGTTTAGTTGAGAATGTTTTAGTGCAGATACGAGATTTTGTTTTTCATGCAGATTTCTATGTCCCTAAAATGAGTGAAGATGATCTTCGTCTACCTCACTTGCCGTTGCTGCTAGGAAGACCTTTCCTTTCAACAGCCAGCACAAATTTCGACATGAAAGATGGAAAACTCAGCATGGAATTTGATGGTGAAATTATTGAATTTAACATAAATGAAGCCATGAAAGCTCCTACTGAGATCCATTCTATCTATTCAATCGATGCAATTGAAGTTTGTTCTGAACAAGTTCAATCACTTCAGCACAAAGATGAACTTGAACTAGTCCTTACCAAGAGCCCGAATGAAGACGAAATCAAGGAAGAAGAAATCCTAAGCCTGAAGATGTAGCAGAAACCATCAGAGAATTGGACACATCACTTGCTGTTGAAGAAAAAGCATCAGTTTCCTATATCAGTTTGGAGCCAACACCAACGCCCCTGCCATCCATCATTCAACCACCTGAAGTTAAGCTGAAACAACTACCTGAAGGCCTGAAATATGTTTTCCTTAGAGGCAAAGAGACCCTGCCTGTTGTTATTTCAAGTAAATTGAATAATTTACAAGAAGAACAACTCATCAGAGTTTTGAAGGAATACAAAGAAGCCATTGGATGGAATGTAGCTGATATCAAGGGAATAAGTCCTACCGTATGCATGCATAGGATTCGACTTGAAGATGATGCAGTACCTGTTCGACAGCCACAAAGAAGACTCAATCCGAACCTTGCTGAAGTCATCAAGGAAGAAGTTCTTAAATTACTTGGAGCTGGTCTCATTTATGCTATATCAGATAGTAAATGGGTCAGCCCTGTCCAAGTAGTTCCCAAGAAGTCTGGATTCACCGTCGTACAAAACAAAGGTGGAGAAGTAGTACCTCAAAGATTGCAAAATGGATGGAGAGTATGCATCGACTATAGAAAGCTGAATTCTGCTACAAGGAAGGACCACTTTCCACTGCCATTCATTGATCAAATGTTGGAGAGATTACATGCAAAGCCTACTATTGTTTTCTGGATGGGTATTCAGGATACTTCCAGATTCCAATTGCACCTGAAGACCAAGAGAAGACCACCTTTACATGCCCTTTCGGTACGTATGCTTATACAAGAATGCCTTTTGGTTTATGCAATGCACCTGCTACTTTTCAAAGGTGTATGATGAGCATCTTTCAAGATTATGTGGGGGACAAGATGGAAGTACTCATGGACGATTTCACTGTCTATGGAGATAACTTTAATCAGTGCCTTCATAATCTAGAACTCATCTTGAAAAGATGTGTTGAAACCAAATTGGTATTGAATGCCGAGAAGTGACACTTCATGGTTAGAGCAAGGCATTGTTCTAAGCCATGTAGTATCCAAAGAAGGGATGCAAGTCGACAAAGCCAAAGTTGATGTAGTTCAGAACCTGCCATATCCAACATGTGTCAAGGATATTCATTCATTCTTAGGCCATGCTGGATTCTATAGAAGATTAATCAAAGATTTCTCAAAGATTTCAGCACCTATGTATAGATTACTTCAGAAAGATGTAGAGTTTGAGTTTGGAGAAGACTGCAAAGAAGCGTTCGACAAATTGAAGACTGCCCTCACCACCACTCCAATTGTGAAGCCACCAGATTGGAAATTACCGTTCGAGGTCATGTGTGATGCAAGTGACGTCGCTATTGGAGCTGTTCTGGGCCAGAGAGTAGATAAGGTTCCTCATGTTATCTACTATGCTTCAAGAACTCTAGATAATGCTCAGAAAAACTACACCACCACGAAGAAAGAAATGCTTGTTGTTGTCTTTGCTTTGGAGAAGTTTCGATCATACATCCTGGGATCTAAGGTGATAATCTACTCCGATCATGCTGCATTGAGATATCTAATGTCAAAGAAAGAAGCAAAAGCTAGGCTTATTCGATGGCTTTTGTTATTTCAAAATTTTGATATCGAAATCAAGGACAAGAAAGGAGCTGAGAACGTTGTAGCTGATCATCTAAGCCGAATTGAAAGCAACGAAGAAGAGACTGCAATCAATGAAGCACTACCCTTTGAGAACTTGTTTTCCGTTTCTCAACTTCCATGGTATGCTGATATTGTCAATTTCTTGGTCACTAGACGTTTACGTCCAGATCTTAGCAAAGGAAAGAAATTGAAGATCACCAGTGATGCCAAGTATTATCTTTGGGATGACCCATATCTATGGAGATATGGTTCTGATCAAGTCATGAGAAGATGCATTCCTGATAATGAAATTCAATCAGTCCTAAAGTTTTGCCACACTGATGAAGCGGAGGCCACTTTGGACAAAAGAAGACAGCAAGAAAGATACTGGATTGCGGATTCTACTAGACGACAATTTTTCAAGATTCTTTCGAATATTGCAAGACTTGTCCACGTTTCCAGAAAGTGGGAAGTATTTCGAGAAGGAATCAAATGATTCAAAATCCTATATACGTTGTTGAAGTCTTCGACGTATGGGGAATTGATTTCATGGGATCTTTTCCTCCATCAGAGAAGAAGTACTATATCCTTTTAGCTGTGGACTATGTTTCCAAATGGATTGAAACAGTTGCTACAGAAAAGGACCACGCAAGAACAATGGTAATATTTATAAAGAATAACATTCTTCATAGATTTGACATACCTAGAGCTCTCATTAGTGATCGTGGAACTCACTTCTGCAACAAAATTATACAAGCATTAGTTGAAAAATATGGAGTAAGCCATAGGGTATCTACATCGTATCATCCTCAAACTAATGGTCAAGATGAGATATCTAATCGTCAAGTGAAGTTGATTTTGCAGAAGACAGTCAATGTTCAAAGGAAAGATTGGAGTATGCGGCTAGGAGATGCTTTATGGGCATATCGAACAGCCTATAAGACACCCCTTGGTATGTCCCCATACAGAATTGTGTTTGGAAAACCATGCCATTTACTTGTGGAGGTAGAACACAAAGCTTGGTGGGCAGTGAAACAATGCAATCTTAACTTTAACGAAGCTGGAATTCAAAGAATGTTGCAATTACAAGAACTGGAAGAGATTAGGAATGAAGCCTATGAAAATTCAAGGATTTACAAGGAAAAAACTAAAGGTTCACATGACCGAAAGATATTAAGAAGATCATTCCACGAAGGACAAAAGGTATTACTATTCGTGGGACAATTAAAGGGATTTCCTGGAAAGTTGAGATCAAGATGGACTGGTCCTTTTGAGATAAGAAGATTCTATACCAATGGATCAGTGGAAATCTATAGTCCAGCTACCCAGATGCAATTTAAAGTCAATGGACAAAAAAAAAAC
This sequence comes from Corchorus olitorius, assembly GCA_001974825.2. Classification (NCBI taxonomy): domain Eukaryota; kingdom Viridiplantae; phylum Streptophyta; class Magnoliopsida; order Malvales; family Malvaceae; genus Corchorus; species Corchorus olitorius. Next base: position 5,816 of record AWUE01023038.1, read on the forward strand.
CCTTCTTCGAACCTTTTCCCATAGGATGGATTGAGGAAATTAATTTGGAAGAACCAATTTATCTTCCAACTTAAAACTGAAGAAAGAGGAAGTAAAGCTAATGACTTTAAACAAGCGCTTGTTGGGAGGCAACCCAATAATTTTAATTTCTAACTTAATTTTTATTTTTCAGGTTTCTTGAATTTTTCCATTAAATTGGAAGAAGAAAAAAAAAATTCAACCAAAAGAAGAAAGGAGCCGAGCACCGAGCCACAAACCATGCATGACCCATGCATGGCCGGCCACGGCTTGGTGGCACCAAGACATGGCCCGGACATGGCCAGGCCACAGCTCGGCCATGATCCAGCCATGCCGCGCAACAGCCTAGCCCATGCCATGCCATGACCGGACATGGCCAGGCCACAGTGCGTGGTACAACCAGCCATGTCAAGGCCAAGCACCAGCCAGGAGCAGGCCATGGCTCGGACATGTTCGAGTTGAGCCCAGGCTGCACCAGGCACCTCACCCGAGCCAGCACCAGCCACGAACCAGGCAAGCATCGGACCAGAGGCGGGGCGCCAGGCCAACCCACGCGACAAGGCCGCGCGCCAGGCGCGGGGCTGCTGCCCTGCCAGGCCGCGCGCAAGGCAGCACTACTGCCTTGAAGCTGCGGTACCATTCCCCTTTCCATGCCCAATCTTTTTTCAATTAGGATTATTAATCCTAATTGAATTGGAAGATGACCAACCTTTTCCCAATAGGTAATGGACTTCTAATCCAGGTATGTATCTTACTTTTTACTCTAATTAAAACCTCTTAGGAATAGGATTTGATCACTATATAAAGGCACCTCTACCTCCTCTTTTATTCATCAAATCACAAGAGCAATACTTGAATTTTCGGTTAAGCAAGAGAAGCAAATCGATAAGGCCTTGTTTAAGAGAAGAAGTCGACTTGATCAAGGGAGAAGTCGACTAAATTTTGGGAAGAAGAAATTTAAGCAAGTCGACAAGAAACAGGAAGAAAATTTTGATACTCCCTAGTCCGTTGAAGATGTCGATGATGCTCACCACCATGGACTTTGAAATTCAATTCAAGAATTTTCGAAGCCAATTTTATCAAATTGGAGCCGCTCAATTTGGTGAGAAATTTCAAGGAAGCTTTATCCGTCAAGATTGCCATTAACTTTTGAGCATGATTGCTTCCCTACCCGAAGAAGAAATTGCTACTAAGCCAGGATTCAAAGCTAGGAAGATTTATCAGTTTCTGTTGGACAAAGCTAACAAGTCTCAAGAAGCTGTTATGAGATCAAGGGCTAAAGCTGAGCATGAGTTTAGAAATCGGTTTCATCCCTATGACAATCGATTTCATCATCCCCAAGGACCAAGGAATTTCAATGGAAGGATAAGACCTCAAGTTGCACCTTGGAATAGGCCTTTTCCCATGCCAAGGATTGATGGGTATCGCACCAAGCCCTATAGGCCGCCCTATAGACCTCCCATGCGATTTGTTCCCTTCCCTCAAATAACTCATGATCCAAATTATGCCTCTTCATCAAATATGCCGATAGCTACTGTTTTTACCTTGGAAGAATTGAAAGCTCCATCACCAATGATTGGACCTAAGGATCCGTTGGAAGGTGATCAAGGTGAAGACAATATTGTGATTATTGCTTCTGATTCTGAATCAAGTGATGCTTCTTGTTATAAGAAAGAGGATGAAGAGGTTAACGAAGAAAAGGAGAATGAGGAAGAGCTTCATCCTTTCCTTGTTCGATGCAAAGAGATTAGTGATCAAATTACTAGCTTAAGAGAGGATTTTAATAACATAATTGGGAATTTGGATGACCTCTTCAATTTATTGGAGAAAGCTATTCATAAACCAATTTAGGTTTAGTTTTAGGTTTTTTCGATTTAAGTTTCTTGTTTTTTAGATTTAAGATTTATTTTTAAGCATCTTAGGATTAGTTATTTTGTTTATGCTTTAATTTTCCTTTATTTTATGTTTTTGTTTTTCAAGTTTCATTAATAAATTACCTATTTAGTGTTATTTTTCCTATCACCTTAATTTTCTATTGTCTTTATGATTGAGTAATTATCTTCATCAAAGCCGCCTAGGTATGTTTTCATGAACCTTATCCTTTTATTTTTGGTAAGATAATATTGCATGAATTGTTTTCTTGACTGCTTTTACATTGAGGACAATGTGAATTTTAAGTGTGTGTGTGGGTGGGGGGGGGGGGGTGAATACTTGATAGGTTTATTGTTTGATAATTGAGTCATATGCTAGTTATTAATTGCATGAGAACCTAGGTTAGAATTCGATTGTTTTTGACTTGATATTATTTTCCCAATTTTTGACAAATTTTTGAAAAAATTGATTTTTGATGATAAAATTTCAAAATTTTCAAACTATTTGAATTTTTCATGCATATTTTGATTAATTGATTTAGTTATGATTGATGAATGCTTAGAATTTTAAGAATGCTTTATTCATTGATAGAGTTATAGCATGTTGTTTGATTTCTTAGAATTAGGTATAATTGAAGTTTGTGATATGATCTTATTTATTCATTGCTTCTATGATTATCTATTTCTAGAACTTGTGTTCAATCTTGATTGAAATTATGATTGAGAAAGTATGTTATGGATATATGTCACGAATAATTGTGGGGGACTATTTGTAAAAAGGGTAATTAAAAAATTTTTCATAAAAAGAAGTGCTTTCATGCAAGAGGAGAAGAGGTATTTCTGTGTTAAAAAAAAATTCATCGTTGTCACTCTTTTCTTAAACAAAAAGAGTTAGTAACCCTTGGAAAGAGGATAAGAGGCATGAAATTGCAGAAATATTGTCCCTCTGAAAAAAATAATAAAAGAAGGAGTCCTTCTAGAGTGCTAGTAGCCTCAAAAGGGAGTTAGTAACCCCTAAATCATGAACACTTCAGAGGTTAGTAACCTCAATTTTCTAAAAATAATTACCCTTGAAAATCTATTATAACCCACAATGACCCTTGATTTATATTTTTGACATTGCAATCTTTTGAGTAATGGAGAAAGAGAGGAAAACATGAGCTTATAGAAAGAAGTAGTTATAGAAAGTAAAGAATGGTAAGTGACTAAAGCTACTTTGATTATGGCTACTTAAGAATGATGATACTTGTTATTTCTTGATTTTTGAATTGGGTATTATTATTATTCTTTGTTATTTTGATTTCATGATTGAATCGATTCTTTGGTATATGTATGAATTCAAATTGATCTTTTGGAATATTGATTTTTTTAACTTACACATTGATTTGCTAAGGGACTAGCAAAGTTCAAGTGTGGGGGAAATATGATTGAGCCAAAAACAACCCTATTTTAATGGCTATTTTACTATGTTTTTGGATCTATTAAATATATGCTATTTTGATAATATTTGTGTTTTGGGTCCTTAAGAGATGTGAAATTAAGATTTTGTTAATTTTCACTACTTTTGGAGCTATTTTGATGACTTTTTACACAGATATGAGCAAAGTAATTTTGAGTATAGATTTGGAGATTCAAAACTCGTGTTTGAAGACTCATTGAAGATAATTTGAAGATTTGAAGATCATTGAAGAATTATTTCAAGGAGCAAAAAAATTGAAGATTGGAGCTTTAATTGCAAAGAATTAAAGACAAGCCATGAATAAGCCCGGAAGCTTTGGAATTTTGGATATTTTATATGGGATAATACTCAGCCCATATAAGCCCACAATTAGAATTAAAAACCCAATTTGTGCCGCATATGTCCAAGAAAATATCCAATTCCCGCTTATTCCCGCTTCTAGTCCTAACAGGATTAGGATTCAGCGCAGTCTCGGTAGAAAAATCATAACTTTCTGCTCAGATGTCCGTTTTAGGCCCATGAGTAGGCGTTGGAAAGCTAACGCCGAGTTCAACAACTTTTCTTTGAAGTCCAAGACCCAATTCTGTCGTTTTCAAGCCCAAAAACGTTGTCGAAGTTCCTGCACGAATCCAGAAAATTCCAGGATCCTATTTTGAGTTGGATTCTACTCTAGGAAGACTTTTAATGCAACTTGGAGACCAAGTCAGCCCCAAAACCATCCTAGAGTCCTTTCCTAGTTAGAATTGGAGTCTTTAGGGTTATTTCCACTATAAATAGCCACCTTAGGTCTAGGTTTTTAATGTATGTAGATCTAGAAAATATATTTGGTAGAATTGTTGAAGATTTGGAGGACAAAACCCTTGGAGCCGCCGCCCCCTCTTCTTCCCATCCATAAGTTAAGTTTTTCTTCTTAATCTTTGGATGCTCACTCAATTCATGACTGAGTAATCCTTTTCTTTTCTCTATGTCGTAACGTGCGGGCCCGGGAACCCTGTCGCTCCGACTTGAATAACTGGAGTCGCCACCAACCAATTTCTAGGTGTGATTAGTCACCTATTTACCATTAAAACCTAGTTAGGTCTCACGCTTGGCAAAAACCTGACTAAGCCTACTGATCTGCTTTTCTAACCTAAGTCTAGATTCGGGAGTCCGTTACGTTCAGGGAAGGATGAGCACCCCTGAGACGCCCGTCAAATGACGGTACCATTAGTCTAACCAGATTCTATGTGGGTCAAAATTAAATTGGTTGATTTTATCCTAATCGTTCTTATTAAGAAAATTATTAAAATAAATAAAAAAGGGTAATAGATAAATAGGAAAATAAGTTAAAAAAATAATTTAAAAAAATAAATAGGTTTAGAGATAAATAGATACAGAGAATAATAGATAAATAGGTAACTAAGAAATAATAATAAATAAATAAATAGATAATAACTAAATTAATAAATAAAAAGATAAATAGTAAATAAATAGATAATAATTAAAAATAAATAAATAGTAAATAGTAAATAAATAGATAATAGTTACAAATAAATAAATAGATAAATGGTAAATAAATAGATAATAAAAAAATAAATAGTAAATAAATAGATAAATAAATAGTGAATAAATAGATAATAGTTAAAAATGTAAAAAAAAAGTAAAATAAAAAAGGAAAAATAAAAATAAATAGTAAATAAATAATAAAAAAATCTTTTTGGTCTTTTTTGTGTCTTTTCTCTAATTAATGCATGTATGCAAATGATGAATGCAAAATCAAAATTATTATATCAATTCACGTAGTCTTGGGTTATTGAGAATTCTTTTCGAGATATATGCACGGAACTCCGAAGCATCCCGAAAGAATCTTCTCATCCTCAGAGACATTCAACGAGCCCCGAAAATTCGATCACTCGTGAAAGCCCCTTCTCAGGAAGACTATGATTATTGGTTATTTAGTGGCATGACAATTAATAATCACATATAAATTAAAATGCATAATTAAACATGAATGCATATGACCTAACCCTAATTTGGTTTTAATTAAAAGAAAATTAAATCTAATTAAAATTGAAATATAATCAATTATAGAGCAATTAAAACTAATGCTAAGTTAATTATGAAATTAAACCATTAAATTAACCAATTATAACCCTAATTACATGAATTAAAACTTAAATA
>AWUE01023041.1:0-23506 GCA_001974825.2 Corchorus olitorius
AATAATAATAACAAGCTTCTTATTAGGGTTATACTTTTTTTGTAGTTGTTTAAGTCGGTTAGTAAGAGATATTGCATTGGTTGTAAGTTAATCAATTAGGAGAAACTCATCCATCGAAACAAATAATTCGCATATATAAAGCACAACACATGATCTTTCTTTCATTCTAAAAGTGTATTACCTAAATTCAACTCCATCTCTAGGTAATTCATCAAAATAAAGCTAATATTCTACTCCTCCATTTCTACATAATTCATCAAAATAAAGCTAATATTAATTGTTGCTTGAAATGTATGTTGATTATCTTGATTGCAATTGTTAAATTAATGAACTCGGATAGGTGAAAGAATTTGGCTTCTGCATAAGGAAGGCCTAATTTTTTGTAGTCAAGGAGCATGTATAGTTGTCGTAGGAAAATTGAATTAGTTGAGAACATTTGCAGGAGCATATTACACAATGCATCACAAATTGATTGTACTTAGCATTGACTAACTGTGTTTTTGGAAATGTGGAAATATACTAAATATAAGCAACTAATAGAAACCTCAATAAAAAGGAAGTCGAATGATAAATAATTTTTTTTGGTAAAATAAAGAGGAATGAGAAAATGTTAAATTTAAGTATCAAATAATATAATCAATAAATTAATCGAGATTTGCCTCAAAATGTTGCGGTGAGAAGTGAAAGCTCCCCATTTTAGGTTATGCCATCCTAAGGCACTGTTAAATTGAATGGTAGGATCTTATCAACGTCCACCTGGAAATTTTAGGAAATAGAATGGAGTCCATGTAAAACCAATTCAGAGAAATGTTAGGAAAGAAGAAACCCACCCAAATAGAAATGAAGACGAAAGGAAAACAGAACTGGAATGTCAATAGTTTACCCATGAACAACCATTATTGCAGATACATTTATAGCACCAATCCTTTGGAATTCCAGCAGAGGAGTTGAACCGGTAAATTCTAATATCCACACACAATTAATATGTAATTAAAACACACTTAATCATAAATATAAAAATAGTAAATTACAAAAAAGGGCAGCATGAAAAGTAAGGAAGGAAATTCATCGAGTGCCTTTTTAGTCACCCGAAAAGTGAGAAAAGACAAAAAAAAAAAAACCAAAAGGAGGCACCACATTAATCCTCAATTTGGCCTTTAAGTAATTTCCATAATCACTAAAAATAATATATAGTATATATAATAATATTAATATCAACGCAGTGTTTGATCTAGTGTTAAGCATCTCGTTTCATTTTAAGCATATCTCAAGTTAGTACTCGATTTTGGATTAATCAAACGTTAATATATATCAATATAATTTTCAAATTCCTAGAATTTGTACAAAAAATTAATTTAATAATAATAATAATAATAATAATAATAATAATAATAATAATAATAATAATAATAATAATCATCATTACCGAGTGTTGTGGGTTTAAATGGTTCAACATTGATTTTCCCTTAATCAAAGTCTCGAATTCAAATTTTTAATTTTATAAATGAAAAAAACTATTGTTGGAAGAATTATATCCCGTGACTGTTCTCGAACAACCAAGCTTATTTAAGTATTATAATAATTATATAATAAGAGTTTAAGTTCTATTAGGATCATTTTAAAGAGGGGTGTTTTTAGGATTTCATTAGAATAATATCACGTAATCAAATTTAAATCATAATCAAATTCTAATTAAATTCTTATTAATTACCTTAATTTAATCTTAACCTTGATTAAAATTGAATAATTTTATTAGTAAATTTTATTTTTAACTTTTTTTTTTCTTGTAACGTGACTTTTTTTAATAATATTTTTTAATAATAATAAAATATTGTTAGGGAGAAAACAAATGTAAGGACAAAATGGTAAAATCAGGCTTGAGATAGTCCACAATCTCCAAGAAGAAAAAGGCCCTCTGTCTCATCACCAAGCTTTCATATAAACCCCATTAAGCTTTAAAGTCCAGAGTCCAGAGGGGAATCTCTCTTTCAAGTTTTCAACTTTTCTACAAGCTCCCCTCCCTGCTCTTTCAACACTACTTAAAAAGGAAACCTTTCAACCTCTCTAGTCTTTCCAGTTTCCACCAAAAGGAAAAGGAAAAAAAAATAAAAGAAAAAACTGTAAACTCCTCTTAATTCTGAAAGCAGAGACTTTAGAATTCTGGGTTTTAAAGGTTGAAGCTTGGTAGTGAGTTATGGATATAAGCTTTTGCTGCTTTCAAGCTTTCCACATTATAAGTCATAGATCAAACTGAAGTTTATGATTATCTCTTAGGCCAATTGGGATCCCACTTCCATCAAACTACACACTAAAAAAAGTAGTAATTCTAACTATAAAGGTAACGGTAACCATGAAGGGTGGTGAAATCTGTGGTAGTTCAAACATGAATGTTTTGCTTCAAAGCAAACCACTTTCTTGCTCCTCCGAGGTTATGGAGTCTTTGTGGATACCTTCTACTACTTCCTCTTCTCTCCAGGGTAATTTTCTTGTCATCTCTTTTCATCTTATTTCCTTGTTTAACTTGATACCTTGATCTTTGCCTTCGGTGTTATTGTTGATTGTTTTGTTGTTTGTTTGAATTTTGGAAATGGGTTTTGTCTGGTTGCTTCTGGGGGCGTGCATTCTTGTGTTAAAGTTTGATTCTTTTGTTCTTTGTTTTCTATATAGCTTGAGATTTTCCCAATTTTGTTCTTGTCTGTTTGCTTCTTGTTGTATTTTATCTTATGCTCTGTATTGGGGTTAAGTTGAATGATTTTCTTTGGAGTAGGAAAGGTAATAAAAAACAGAGTCTTTAGCTTCTTCATTGTTAATCTTTTTCTAGAACAGAGTAACCCATTCTAACTTCTAAGTAGTAAGGCAGTTTGAAGCTTTTGCCTCTTTTTCCAGTTTCACTTTGTGTTTGCATCTTTGGCTGTCAAATTTACTTGCTTTGACTTTAGTAATCAACACTTTGAAGTGAACTAGAAATGTGAAACTCCTGTTGAAGATCTTCTTTGTGATAAAGCATGTTAAATTAATTATGAAAAAAAAAATGAAAATTTCCTTGCTTGAGAGAAATGGTCCTAATCATCTGATGTTTTGATTTAATCAGATCATCCAAAGCCAAAGCCTGTCATTAGTTATGAGAATGTTAATGGATTCTTCCAACCGTTTGACAAAGAGGAGAATGGGGATGATGATTTTGATGGATCCTTTCAACCACCAGGAAAGAAAAGGCGGCTCACAGCGACCCAAGTTCAGTTTCTTGAGAGGAGTTTTGAGGTTGAGAACAAACTTGAACCAGAAAGAAAGGTGCAACTTGCAAAAGAACTTGGGTTACAGCCTCGCCAAGTTGCAATTTGGTTTCAAAACCGGCGTGCTCGGTATAAGAACAAACAGCTGGAAAAGGACTATGATTCTTTGAAAGCTAGCTATGATAAGCTCAAGGCTGATTATGACAATCTTCTAAAGGAGAAGGATAACTTGAAAAATGAGGTAAAACTTTTCACCTAAGAACAAATTAATGATTAGTAGAATTTGCTATGTATGTTGAAGTAGTAATAAACTCAAATTGATTATGCAACTTTTGCTGTGGCATATTATATACAGGTAATTGCACTCAAAGAGAAATTGCTTGAAAGAGAGGAAGGGATTGAGAATTTGGAATCTCTTGATCATGCCATAAATTCATCCAATGCAGAATCTGAAAAACTCGATTCGGCCGGTTTATCTCCTGAAAACGTGTCCCATGTGCCATTGCCGGTTTGCAAACAGGAAGAAGCAGCATCTTCAGCCAAAAGTGATATTTTTGACTCTGATAGTCCTCATTACACAGATGGGAATTATTCCTCATTGATAGAGCCGGCTGATTCTTCCAACGTTTTCGAGCCGGATCAATCAGAATTTTCACAAGATGAAGAAGATAATCTCAGCAACAGCCTTCTGCATCCACCATTCTTCCCAAAATTTGAAGTTGATGACTGTTACTATGAAGCTCCTCCTAGTTCATGTAATTTTGCATTACCTGTGGAAGATCAGTCATTTTGGTCATCACTTTACTAAGTTAATTATTTACTAGCCCTTTTTGCTCCACACCTTACTTGCTACTGTGCACAAAGTCATGTTTCACTTGTAAGCAATATTTACTTGCTCAATATATCATATTTAATATTATGCATATGGTTCTGGAAAATCAGATATAATATGCTCTGTATTCTGCATATTTTTCTCTTGTGACTCCTATACACTTAAGTCTTGCGGCCTTATTAACCATTTATTTCAAACTCAACTTTCTTCCATAATCCATTGGATGCTTCAAAAAGTTAAGGCTTGTTAGTAAGATCTTCAAGAAGTGTTGTCTGAAGATGAACTATTGGAGAACATAGAAACAGAACAAAACAAAACCAGATGTGATTGACAAGGTTGCCTTAATTTGTGTGCTTCTGAAAGAAAACCACTAGGAACCAAAGTCACCTTGAGCAGTCTGAACTTTGAAGAATGGTGAAAAATTAAAGATGAAAACTTTCTTATGCAAAATCCAAGAATTTGTGTTAACTTTATTGACAGAGTGACAACTGGGTTTGAATCCCAACAATGAAAAAGTTTGAAAAAAAAGGAATGAATGCCCTTTAAAGTCAATATTCCGGTATGGATTATCTTTCTTCCCTTATGTTCTTCTCGATTGGTGATGACTTCTAGCTCCCTGGTGTTTGTTGGAAGACGTTGACAACTTTCTTCTTAAAATATTATTACTACTAATTTTCTATATATCTATATATATTTTTTATAAATTACCCATATTTGTTTATTGATAGAAGATCACGTATGTTAATAAATACAATCTTGCTGATGCAAGTTGGATTCAGATGACAGAAAATCTTTTGTTCCCCAAAAAATGTTAGAATCAGACTTAATAAAAAATGAAATCTTCAAATGCAAATAGTAAAAAAAATTTATTTGATTCATCAGTTGAATATATATGCATTGCATCATTCCCTACTTCCCAAGGAAATTCAGCTGCAGAGAGGGGTTTTGAGATTATTATTATTATCTGATTTCATTGCTTTGTTGTAGCCTGTAGGATCATGTGGATTATTGCAGATGTGAAGAAGAATTGCAGGTGAACGGCCAGAAAATTGAAAAGAAAAGATATGCGGGTGGAGAAAAAATAATTTGTTGTTTTAATCGAGAAAATAATAATTTGTTCGGAAAAAGTCATGTTTTATTTAACTTTATACTATAATATAAAATGGAATTGGCTCAATTCGACCATGCCTAGAGGATGTTTGCCTATCCAAATTTTTTTTGTGACTAACATACTTTCTTCATAAAAACATACTTAGTTAAATGAAGTCATGCTATTCTAGCTCTCACGCTTGTCTGACTTGATCCGTGAACACCTCTAATATAACTTCGTGGGTAAGTTGCGAGTCGAATTTAACTACCAATTCTCCAAATTGAAAATCAAATAGAGAAACTATATATCATAGCTGGAGGAATCTATATCTATATTTGGCATGAAAAGAACATGTAAACTCACTATAGCAAACATAGAAGAAACTACCAATTCCCATATACCGAAAATGAAATGGTCGAAGTCAACAAAGTCGTGCTATTCTTCTACTTGTTAAACACTATGGAATTTAATGCTTTAAAATCTCTAGTTGAATGAGCAATCTTAATTGGAGTAAACTTGTTCCAAAAAATTTCTAAACTGAAACACATTTGTGTATTATTATTACTATAAACTAAAAAGTAATCTAAATATTAAATTTCACATCAATAGAAGATTACAAATACAAAAAATCACTTCATATATTATTATTATTATCAATGTAATCTTATACATTTAGCTACTGTACTGAAAAGTCCTAATGACAACCTACTTATATCAAATGAATGGGAAGATCTTGCAAACAATTTCGTGATGGCTCGAAAATGATGGATGTGTGAAGTCAAGCAATAACCTCTCATTATCAAATGATAAAATATTAGAAAAGAAAATTATAATAATAATAATAATAAAAAAAAGAATAAAAGTGATCTTTCAAGTGGGTTTATGTTCTCATGCATGTATCATTCATTAAGTATTGTATACAATCTTCATTGGGGTATGCACTCAATTATCAGTTAGAACCTAAATATATATCATATATATATATATATATAGAAGGGCTGCAAGTTTAATTTAAATCATAAGATAGGTTATATATAAAGAATTTACAATTCTACTTGGTCTGAATTCCTGTGCTTGTCGGGTGGAATTGCAAACATCCTAAGACTAATTTCTAAAATGTGGAATTCATTTGGCGTATTAACTCACCTTACTTTTAAATCACTTTCGTTTTCCATTGCATGCTTAAAATAGTAAATAGTTGAGTTTGACAAGGCTTTTTTTTTTGCTTGCTTGCTCAACTTAAACACTAAATATAAGTTTCGTCAATATTTTTTTGTTAAATAAGTTCCGTCAATATATACTTTATTTCATCATATTTCTGCATTTTCTCCTTTGGGTTAATTATAGTCAAATATAGTTATGATACGTTTGGTTTCCGTTTCTTGAGTCTTACCCTCCAAAGTCAACGTAGTATTAATAATGGGTACGGCAGTAGGTGAATAATTTCTTATAAATGAACTTTTTACTATTGATAAGAAAAAAACACATTGGTAAAAATGGAACAAATTACTAGAATGTACGATATGTGTTATTTTGAATATGTTATTTGTGGAGTCTAAAATTTTCACTATGATATGTGAATTAATAACTTTTAATTTGAGAGTATTTTAATGGTAGCGAAAGGGTGTTTAACCGTTTTAGGGGATTTTTTTTACTACTAGTTGTATTTTATGGGATAATTCTCCTTATACTCAAATATTTTATGAGAATTTTTTTTTAAAAAAAAAATTATAAAAATTTAACATGCATGATTTGATAGTATTTGTTTCTAGATTTTAAGAATCCCTTAATACAATATAAAGCTAAATAACAACACTTTAAGAATGGAGTTTGTAACAAACAAATTCACTAGTCAATTTCAGAGTGGTGTATTCAAATCAATCTATGATTAAAAAAAAGTGGTTAAAATATATGATCAAAATTATTTAAAAATTTGACAATTTAAATTTTCATGTCAATAAAATGTTGTGAAAAAGTTTCATGCAAAAATCAAAGGCGACCAATTTAATTTCCTTTCGATTTGATGGATGAATGAGTATCAACTATCAACCAAGGACCAAGGTTTCAAAATTAATTTCCGAAAATTACATTAGGGCGAGGGCGGGGGCAAAATGGACCAAGACAATCACAAGAAACATGCCAAGTGTACTGTGTAACCAAAACCAGCTCCACACAGATATTTCGGTGCCGCACGACCACAATCCTATTCATGAACCCCCTGTTACTGATCATCCACGTGTTCGGTCCTGATCAAACAAAGGGGAAACAGGCAAGCCCCATGTGTCCACGTCAAAGTTACTGGACAAAATGAGATCATGGAGAAATCGGGACCCACTTGAAGCGAATCAAATGGAGAAGAATGATTCAACGTGGCAGCCAAACTCTGGTGAAATAAAAAAAAGGCTGAGATCAGAGTCAAGACTCAACAAAAGAGTCAAGAGTCAGAGAGAGGGATGGGAGATGTGGGGTCCATCTTTTCCAAGTGTCATTATCTAGGAGTCTGTTTCCAGGGGGAGAGATTAACAGATAAGAATGTAAATAGAAGGTGGGACCCGTGAGGAAGTGATCGGTGTGGGCCACGTGTACGTTGAGATCGAGGGCTTTTTCTCTTTCTGGCTGATACCACACGTGTGAGTCATTTTCGTGGGACCTAAATAGCCACGTGCGCGCCATGTCTCTTTGCAATTGCAACAGTTAAAAAAGGCTTGAATGGGCCTTTGGATGGATCGGACTGGACCCACTGAGAAGGATAGTTGTCGAATGGAAGATGTGGCAACTAAACTCTCTCTTTCTCCCACTTTTTGGGCCATCGTACATACAAAACAATCCACAAATATTTTCTGTTCTTATCCTCCTTATTCTTTATTTAAGTATTATTGTTCCTTTTTTTTTTTTTCTTTTCTTTTTTTGGGTTCATTCTGCAAAAGACTCTCCTTCCTTTTACAAAGATTCGTGAGACAACTGAAAATGGAAGTTTTTAATTTAAACCAGTCAAAAAAAGAACCAAAAGGGGAAACTTTGGATCCAATGTCGCTTACAAGGAATACTTTTCATCAAAGAAGAAAAAGGAATTGAAGAAAAATTGTTTCAATAAGTTAGAATGGATTGGTTGGTTCTGAGTGTTTCCACACTTATTCTCCTTAATAAATAAGGTTTTAAGTCCGAGCTATGTGAATAGAGAGAACCATAGCTTTGAAGAGTTTTAACTCTATAGTGGACCGACTCAATCGAAGAGAATTTGATATAACGTTAAACTCCGTTAGGGTGTATTTTAGTTCATTGATAGTCTTGAATTCTTAGCTCTAATGACATTGATTTAAACCATACAATACAACCTCAACTGAAGTGGAAACTATACCCATGTGTTTAACATAGAACTAGAAGTGGTCCAAATCTGAAAACCTGAACCAGTCCAGTTGAATCCAATCCTGAATTGAGTCTGATTTGGCCACCAAAATTAAGTAAACAGATCGGAACTAGAGTGACTTGAACTCGAAATGGTCCAAACAAACAACCATGAAGGAACACTCAAAACAACTCGAACTTAAATTGATTTTAACTTCAAGTCAACAATTTGAACTGAAATGACCCTAACCCAAATGATTCGATCCTAGGTAATCAAGTTTTGAATCCGAATTCAACATCACTCAAACTCAAGATGACTTTGCATTTAAAATGAATCGACTAGAAGTCACTCAACCCTAACTGAACCTATCCTATTGCCTAGCTTAGTTTATGAAAAAGCATTTGAAATACTTGGATAAATAAATACTAATGTGGCATTTAAATTCTCCTACAATCCGCTTGATTGATGCATAATGCATTCTTTCCATTCACTTGCATTATTGTCATTGTTTTACTCCAAAACATAACAAAATCAAAGTGATAGGGTAAGAAATGCAACCATTCATTTCATATCAAAGCAGTAAGCAGACTTGGTAGCAAAACATTTCCCAAGAGTTCAGAATCCTATTTCAAACAATAAGCACTTAACCCCAAGCAAAACAAACTCAAAGTCTCAAACCATGCAATACATGAGAAATCAACCAATTAGTAGTAACTCCTTTTGGAAAAGGTCTCCATCTTTTCCACCTATAACTTAGCAGGGATCAGCAATGCAACTTTTTAATGAATCAGGGTGGATTTATCTAAATAAATTGCTATATAGTTTCAAGGTGTATGTTAGATATGTTTGGCCAGGCAATCCATCTCAGAAAGGATATGTGCATACTAATCAAATCACTGGCATTGTCTCTACTCTCTTCTCAGTTCAAACATCAGAAGCAGCAAAGGAATAAAACAAAGCTAAGTTGCATTTTACCACAGACCTAGCTCAGTTGAAACTTGAACAAAAAATTCACATTCCCAATGCTACAGGATAATCAAGACTATAAACCCTTGTTAAAATTATTAGCAATAAAGAAACATCAATGAGGAAACAGTGACTCACAAACTACAACTAAAGAAAAGGTCTAGGGTCCAAGGAGGACCTGTTTAACCTTTCATTCCCACATGATGTTGGACATTACAGCGAGTTTGAGTTGGTAGTCAGAAATATATGAAACAATAACAACAACAATCAAGTCGATTTCCACCCATTTTCAAAGCTTTATGCACATTTATTCATTTGCATGTCTCCTAGCTAGTATGTGTACATAGAAGATATTCTATTTCAAATTTTAAGTAACATGCAATATGATTGGCAAATTTTGAGAAAATCAGCTGATTATCTTAACAAGTAAACATAGAGAAGCTCCAATTCACAAATCATTTAGCAAAAGAGGCTGCCTACACAAGTAACTGATAAGTTTTAAAACAGAAAAAGCCGGTTAAAAGGAGTAGCACATTCGTTAAAGAACAATGGTTTTAGTTGAAAGATTAAACTTCAAGCTGCAACTGAAGCATTGTTGATGACCCTTTGGTGAGAACTGTGGCATGTCCATCAATGGAGTTCCTTGGGTTTGGATTTAATTTGAGCTTTAATGGATCCTCTTGGACTCGTATTTGTACCTCAAAGGATGTTAAAAAGAAGGGAACATTCATTTTGGAGCAATGAAACCCTCTCTAATGCTTAAGTTAGTAAGGGAACTGAGAAAGGAGATGGAGTTAAGTATGCAATGTGCTTGCGTAGTTCCATCCTCACTAGATATGTGTTACACTTCTAGTGTTCTATCTTTGGCGTACAACATGTTTAGAAGGTTAGTTGGAGCTACCCAAGTGTGGCAGTGGCAAGTTGCCAATTGTAGCATGCTATCAGGAGTAGCAAGTTACTTATTCTAGAAAGGTACAGTGTAGCAAGAGGGCACCAAGTATCAGGCACCCCACTCATTTGGCTCCTATTGCAAAACCTTCTACACTATGCTAAAGGCATTTGTGGTCACTTTATAATTGTTGTTGGCAACCTATTGAACACCATCAACAAGTCCCACAAACTAAGCCACAAGCTCCAAAAAGAGTGAGGTGCCCATGAGTGCCGTTCTGCACACATGGGAATAATGGCTATAAGGCATAAGCCAATCACAAGCCTCAACCAGAGTATAGCATTTGTCTGACCCAGTGAGGGACAACTAATATCAATACTAATTTAAATAGTTACACATTTATTTCATAAATAGACATCATTATATTTGAATATTGAACCTAGAACCATTCATCATTTACTTCTCTTACTAACTTAAGCATCGGAGAGGGTCTCACTAGTCCAAAGCTAGTATTCCCTATGTTAGACATCCTTTGAAGCCTAAACTCTAGGCCAAGGACATTCCAGAATCAAGAGGATAGATCAAAGTTCAAACCCAAGAAACTTCATTGAACATCAACCAAGCTCATACCAGAGAGTCTTTGGATGAGTGTACAAGATTAGAAATACCACTTAATCCCTTCTTTGGATGAGTATACGAGATTAGAAATATATGAAAATAAACTCATAGAAATAGAAAAGCTCACTCAAAAAGACCGCATCATGCAGTTGAGATTTCAAAAGCATACCTGTAAGTATTAACCTAGATTACAGCAAAGTTGACCCAAAAGCAATGAAGTTGCTTTTGGGTCAACCTTGCTGTAATCAAGGTTAATACTTACACATTTACAAGCAACCTGTTTCATAAGAGAAATCTCAGACAATGTCACCAATCATTGCATTCTTAACCTGATATGCACTTCCACAAAATTTTCAAAAGGAAAAAATTGAATTAAATAATTTCTTGTATGAGAACTCTGTCCAAATGACAGAGGACCTAAAACGAATAAGAGCAACCATTGGACAGGGCATCAAGGTTGATGATCCTAATGATATGGTTTCTCATAAGTGATGCATAAAACATAAGGGGATATACCTGCAGGAACATATATAGCAAAAATGTACATCTAATATTATGAATCTCTGCCTCATAGAGATAAAACTGACTTGTGCATGTAGATTAACTGCACCTGCCTTCAAAGATCTTCCAAATAGAGCCAAAGATTCCAAGAGTCTCTCATTTAATTATGACTTCCATTTCTCCATTTAAGGTAAAATCTAATATGCTGACTTTCCTACACTCTTTCTATCTTCATCAGCAACTTCAAATAAACCAAGATAACTAGCAATTAATTGAAGCCATGGATAATAGTGTTCATTTTGCACCATATTCATACCAAAAATCAATTACATTTTGCCCTAACCAACTGCAGTCAAGATACAATGCTAATTCCATACGGCAAGTCTAACAAATAATGAGTTATTCAATGAGTATTAAATGACTTGATATCCAAATATATGAGAGAGAGAGAGAGAGAGAGGGAGAAACTGAAATCTGTGACCTACATAACATGATATCAAGAGGTTTGATTATTGATCCTTTGCCTAAAATTTCAAAAACCATATATACTTGTAAGTTCTCTAAGACAAATCAGAATCTAAGTATTCAGTGAAAGTTTGCATATAAAAGAGGAGCTTCTTAAGATTATGATAAACGAATCATACAAATCATAACCTGGGGTAGTTAGATTCTGCGTAGATGGGGGAAAATGTACTTGAATGAAGTGATTCAACATTAATATGGTGACTCCAAAGACTTCTTAATATTTCGGAGGATACTCCACATAAAAGTGGATATAAAGAACAGAACGATACCAGTAATAATGGCATACTTGAGACCCAGATTCACCAGCAAGTTCACCAGCAGCCCAGCCAACACAACACCAAAGAAATTGGCTGATACAGCTGACCAGAAGGGCATATCAAGAATAGAAGCTATGATGGCACCGGTCCATGCTCCTGTTCCAGGGAAAGGAACAGCCACAAAAAGCATCAGCCCCAGCCATTGAAATTCTTCCACAGGACCAGCCTTCTCCTTGGCCTTCTCAAATAGCATGTTAAGCAAGGCAGATGCAGACTGGTTCTTTCCAGCGAGAAAAGTGGCAAATTTCTTCAGGTAAAGTATAATGAAGGGGACAGGAACCATATTGCTGCAATCAAATGACAAAGTCTATAAATAAACAGCAGGTCTTTAATTTCCCAATATATCAGTGCATAACAAAGTAAGTACTAAATCATAATGAAGGGTGCAGGAACCATATTTCTGCAAAGCAGCAATCAAATGATAAAGTTTGTAAAATTTCAGCAACTCTTTAATTTCCCAAGACATTCATGCATGATTAACTAACATGCTACCTTGGCTAACATTTCCATTGACAAGTATACATTCTATGTGAAGAACTAAGGAAAGGCCAAACATAGGTTAAAACTAAAAATTTGTCATAGTAATAAAGTGACCAAACCTATAATATTTCTAACATGAACTAAGCATATAGAAATTAACGAGATTGAAAATAAGGCTGACCCAAGAATAGATAAGATTGTCAAGAGCGTAGGCTTGAGTTGCATCCAGTAACCAACAGGGATAGCTCCTCGAAGCTCAAGAACGGGAAGGGTAGCAAGAGTAAACACGACAAGCTCATCAGGCCAGCCCGAACCACGCAAAGCATTAGCAACCTTGAGACCAAAGCCGGAAGCTCTGATGGAATCAGAAGCAGCAGAAACAGCAGCATTAGCATCCCCAGACGCAGCAAACCAAGCCAGAGACGCGGAAGCCCATAAGACAACCCAGAAGAGGAATTTAACTGGTTTGAGTTTCTCCTCTTCAAAACAACCCAAAATCTCTTCTTCCCTGGTTGTATCAAGAAACCCATTTGAGGAAGCCCTTGTTTTGGTCAAATGAAGAGGAAAATGCTGCTGGTTTTGAAACTTTGAAAAGGAAAGAAATTGCTGACGACGAGTAATGGGAGAATGTAATTGGCTGGGAAAGATTTTGAGATGGGATTTCCTCGAAGAGGATGCTAATAGCAGGGGTGAAGTTGGAGCAGCTGATACAAATGCTGATGCAGCCATTGCAGCCAAAGAAAATAGTATCAATTAACCTACATCAATAAAAACTAGAAAGAAAGGGTTTTAGACTTCTGAAAGAAAAATGGTTTTAGACAAAATTGTTTTTGGTTGCGAGAATACCAGCATTTTTTAGAGCATTGTGTAAATAACATAGAAAATTGCCGAATCAGGCTAATAAAAATACTTTATAGTAAATAGTAATTTGACATTGATTTGGGCTGTTAGCAAACAAAGTATAGTAATTTGGATTTTTGCCTTGGAAATGACCATTTATTGGGTGAAGAGAGTTGGACATCAGCCTGCGCCCAATTAACAAACAAAGAGTGGGAGCATTAACCAAAGCTACGCTCCTCATTTAGGAAGTATTTTAAACCATACTATACTTGAGTATATGATTTTATAAAATTGGTAAAGACTTAAATTTGTGAAAGGGACTGGTATAAAAAAAAATTGTGAAAGGAAGACACCTGAATTGTTAGCTTAACATATAAATATTTTAACCAAAAAAAAAGCTTAACATATAAATATACTGTGTAAATGTGCAATACCCTTTTAATGTGTTTATTTAAGTGTTATAATTGGGGCTATGTAGCTTAATAAGACTCAAATTGTTCTTATAATTTCGTTTTAATCACCACACATGGGATGATTGTTTGACCTTGAAAATTCTATTGATTTCATTTTTCTTACATCCAACATATATAAGAGTTAAAATGGGACCATTTTATTTATATACCTCATAATTAAATTAATATATTTTGCAACCATATGATAATATACTTAATTTAGTTCGGATAAGTTTGGTTATATGGGTTATATCGATTTTGAATCATTAGGGATTGAATCAATTCTCAAATCTTGTGTCCATTTTTGTCGATTCTAACAATAGAGGATAACACTTTGGACGAGTAACACTGCCAACGACTTGTAATTGAGGAGTTTTTTTTTTTTTAGGAGTTAAACTTAAATACTTAAAATTGTTAAATGGTTATCTCAAAAAAATTGTTAAATGGGAACGAAGAGGGACTAAATGAACTATGTGAACATATCACTTACACGATTACTTGTATAATTTAATCTTTTTTGCTTTATTTTGCTACCCCTTATTTTGAAGAAAAAAAAAAAGTTTACAAGATTCGACACGTGCGCTGAATACTCTTTAACTCGAACTCGAACAGTTCAATATCAACTTTATCCAGACCAAACACAAACCTCAGCCGACCCATGACAAAGCTTGCGAACTGAACTCCAAACTCCGGACTCTTGTCAACCACTAATATACTATATTGTGTTTCTACTTAAAACTTTCGAAATCGTTGGAATTGCTAGAGTTTTTCTTTTCTAAACATTATCTGACTAATAATATGAGTCGAAAGAGAGACAAACCCTACTTCTCCCGCCACAATCCGGCTTACAGTTTTAAAAGGCGTCGTCCTCTGCCGCCTCATCCACCGCCGCCAACGGAGGATGAGGACAAACCAGCTGCCAAGCCAACGCCTCCACCGGCTCTGGTCGTTATGGGTCTTCCCACCAACTGCTCTGTGCTTGATTTGAAGTCGAGGTTTGAGATCTACGGCTCAATTTCCCGCATCCGCATCAACCGTGATGCTGTCGGCTACATTGCTTATCGCTCTAAAGAATCCGCCGAGGCTGCCATTGCCGCTTCCCTTGATCCCTCTTTCGGCATTACAGTTGATTCCAAAAAGGTTTTTTTTTTAACTGTTTTGATTTCTTAATTTCCTGTTCGTCTACTTTAGCAAGCATTGAAAAGTTCTTATTGGGTCAATTTCTTGTCTTAATTAGTCTAGAACTTTGTTAATTTCTGTTGTTATTGTGATTTTTGGAGCCAATTTTGACTGAATTAAACTAAAGTGGGTAACTTTTAGCTCATCAAATTAATAATGAGGAACTGAAATTAAGTTTAGAGGCTTGCTCTGCTTTGGTGCTGAACAATTCATGAAACTGCAGGTTCAAGTGTTGTGGGCAACTGATCCTTTAGCTCAATGGAGAGAAGGGGTAGGAACTGGTTCAAATAAGGCGAATGGGTCAGCCTCATCATCGAAGCTTCTGCGGCCTGAGGTGCCTTTGAGCAGACATGGAAGAGGTAATAAGCTTGCATCAGCTATAATAGTTAACCCAAGAAGTAGTGATGATGGTTCTTCAATCTTAGAAGTTCCTTTTAAAGGAAGAGAAATTGTTGCCTATGATGATATTTTATGATACTATGCAGAACTAGGTGTTCTTGGGGACTCTTAGTCTTGTCCACTTTGTAACATTAGTAAAAGTTCATTCTTAGCTTTTCTTTTTATTTGGAATTGGTTTTAGTATCTGGGGAATTGGGGAAATGAATGAGAGGAACGAGTGAGAGTGTCGTTGGCTATGGTTTCTATTCGGATTAAGCTTATATATTGCCGATGAATGCAGTGTTACCTTTTTGTAAATTGTCATGGTTCTTTGCAATGTAGTTGATAAGTATGTTTCCTTGACATGAATGATTCTGCTCTTTGTCATAATTCAAGAGAAATTACATTGACTTGAATCAGGTTTTTGACATAGCTGAGTTTTCCTGTTGGAGATTGGCAGTTCACTAGATTGCTTGAATGGTTCCATACTTACAAATTTGAAGAATATGAACATGGTTACCAATCACAAGAATTTATTGTTTCGAAAGATGATCAAAATAATATCATCTCATCATTAATATTTACAGAGGTATTGGCATTACTAAGGTAGAGAACAAAAAAGGGGTGGAAATGGATATAGGACAGACCGTGTCACATTGCGTTACACTATATGATGTCCCTTTTGGTAAAGAATCATTAGAATCATCTTCTAAGTTCTATGAATCTATTCTACTTGTTTACATGAAGGATAGTGGAAAACTACAAAGAAAAACCAGCTGCATTTACTCCTACTAAATTTTCTCTATGATGAAATATCTTGCCATGGCCACAATCGCATGATTCCTGAGTCTGGCCTCCTCATGTTATGATCAGTAGATTATTCGCAAAGCCGTTGTTGTTTACAATAGGCCGCAAGGGATCAATCTTCCATTCACCATCAACAATGAATTTAATCTGCTCCACAAGGTCAAACTGGTGAGCTATCCATATTGTAATTGAAATCATCAGTTTTGAGCTGTGATAGAATTGACAAAAATGACATACCTCATATCTTCCTGGATACAACTTCAAGCTCACTGAAAAAACACCAGTACTTGACTTCTCCATCTTTCTCTGCAAAATATATTCAAAAGCTAACAAGCATAAGTAAAAGAAACACAAATATCTTAGAGAAGGAGAAGCGATGAATCCCCCTTGTGTAAATGAAACATGAACATCTGATGCAGAATTAAGGTGGGAATAGGCATTTATCGTTCTTAATTAATGCACAAATTAAAGTAGGATCAAACCTTGGTTGCCCATCCGTCAAATGATCCTGCTAACAGTACTTCTGATCCAGAATTAGGCCACACAATGCAAGCAGGACGAAGAAGTTGCAAAGCTCTACGAGCATCATTAATCCTTTTCTGTTTCTCTTCCGCTGTCTTTTGTGCATCTCTATCAAAGGAACGGAAAATGTGATTTCAAAGTAAATTAATGTAGGCCTCTTTTCAAACTAACTATGCTTACATGATTGCTAGTGCCATCTTCCCTTCTAAAACCGCCAACCTTGCCCGTATTGATCGCAACTTGTCCTGTGCATTCATTATCTCAGTTTCCTGGAACTCCCAAGCGTCAGAAAGTTTGTGCAAATTGTCGGTGGAGCTTTCATCACCCTAGCACATAACAGATAGCAGGGTTAAAGGTAATTGATAACTTAAAATGAATGGGGATTACACAAAATCTTCAATCACAACATGTTGAGAACATAAAAGCTTTAATGTCTCTTCATCCTTTCCAAAGAATAAATATCCCACCAGGTTAAATCATGCTAAACAAAAAGATCTCATAAGAGAATCCCATAACTCAAAAATATCAAACTTTATCATTCATTCCTCCTTCAGAACATAATAACCCAGGAGTTGAACTACCCACCTCTACAGCTAATGCTCTCCTCCCTTCCCTCTGTTTCCTTATAAATCTTTCTTCATTCATTCTTTCATTCTCTTGTGTTTGTTTTCCTTGAAGAAAAGGGAGGGGAGTGTTCATTTCCCCGCTTCTTTTCTCTTTTTAATTACTGATATAAACATGAGGGCAAGGTCTTATCTTGACATCCAAAGAAACTATCATGCTCAATAAAACTCAATGGCAAGGAAAGATATACTCTTTAAATTACCTAATTGTTAAGCAAACAAAAGCCAAAAAACTAGTTTTTATTTAGCTTCTTTAAAGAAAATATAATCTGGCAGAAGTCAGATGAAGCTAAGTTACAGAAACAAAAATAATAATTTACTCACTTTGTGTGTTAAAACCTCATCAACGTTAGACCTCAATGAATGCAGCACAGATGAAAGCTCTGACTTGAGGTGCTCAAGACGACTATGTATTCCATTGTGATCAATATCTTTTCCAGGGGCATGCGACTCTTTCCTTCTATCTAGTTCACTGGATTTATCTCTTATTTTAAGTACCTCCTCTCCTAAATTATAAAAAAAAAAATTCAGAAACTGTGAGTTGCAATAATATAAATGGAAAGCCATCAAATGCAAACTTCAAAGACATGAAACACCTGAAACTACTACCTTCAAATTCATTGGCTGTAAACCCTGCTCTTTGAAGGCTCCACTCTCTCCATGTTGAGTTTCTTAAACCAATGCTTGAAATAGAGCTGTTCTGACTAGACTTGACCCCATTATCACAGGAAAAGCCGGTACTATGGTTGAATGAAACAAGTTTTTTTCTACCAGGATCACCAACTGTCTTTTACAACATAAGAAACAAAAAATATTATGATTTTGACAAATTCCATACTGGAGATAGATGATCAAATCAAAGCACTTAGAATCAAGGTTCAAATGGAAGAGAGAAATATAAAAGTTGTGGAGATAAAAAACTATTATGCCAGAACAGCACAATAGATATAATCATTTTAGAAACCATGCATGATACAAAGCACATAGAATTGAGGTTAAAAAGGAAGAGAGAATTATAACAGTTGTGGAGACAAATAAATTATGACAGTACACTAGATATATCAATTATAGAAACCATGACACAGATATTTTCAAAAGCTTAGCAAAAAAATACATACATACCGACTAATACAAGCTGAACAAATAATTATGGTATGCAAGAATGATTCAGAATTAATAAAACCAACATACCATATCCATTGAGGATTGAACAAGAGATTCTTCTTCACTATCATTGCTTTGGGAACTAGTATTATTGTGACCTTTCTCTCTGATGCCAAACCCGAAATTTATATTCCTCTCTCTCTCCAAGCGACTAAGTATAACTTCAATCCCAGAGTCATCCTCAGCTACTACTTCTCTGTTCAAACAGAATATTTGGTCAAAAGCCTTACCGTGATTCAAAACCCCAAAACATTCCCACTATGATATTGCTAGTTTGAGAAACTATCATTTAGAAAAAAACAGGGGTAAAGGGGAACCAAGACAGAGCAAAGAGCGGCCTTTGCGGGATGCTTAAGTGTGCTATTCAAGTTCACTTCCAATAAGCACTTAGCAGCCAAAAGCGGATGCAGAGGCTACCAAGACATATTAGGCCGCTATTTGAATTGAAACCCTTTAACAAGTGCACGCAAAGTACGTTTTAAATTTCTACACAACAAGAACTATTTCTTGCAAACAAGGCAAGAGAAAAATAAAAATACAAATACCGAAATACGAGAAAGCATTTCAATAACATGTGCAAGAACCAACTTTTCCAAAAGAACAAAAGGAATAAAGAGAGAATACGGTAAGCAAAGTAAATATTCAAGAATTAGAAATCTCACTGTGATCTACCAGACGAGGAAGGTAAGCAAGAATTAATGGTTGAAGAAGATGACCCACGACTTTCAACTTCACTCTCAATACTTTCAGCTCCACATTCATTCTCCTTAACAACAAAGTCCCAATACTTGGCACCATTTTCTTGAAATTCGTTATCTTTATCATCATCCAAGTCCCAGCCCATAGTAAGCCACCCTCCTTGTCTCTTTATCCCCTCAACCAGATCCATCCTCCCAGCATCAACCAAATCTTTCTTGCTTGGAAAAGCGTCAGGTTTCTCACTGTTCCTCATGAACTCCAATATCTCTGCTTCCAAAGCTAAATCCGGGTCTTTATCCCCTCCTTTTTTGCACCAACAAGACCACCGATAAACCCTTTTTTTGGCTTCCCCAAACTCAAGACTGCGAACAAGATTCAACTTCAGAGACGCCAAATTCGCCTTTTTCCGTTGGTTGACTGCGCAGAAACAAGAAGGGAAACCCCGAGAAAAATGCGTCAAAAACCAATGGGGCGAGACAAAAGTATGGCTCGACAAAGTGAAGGTAGCCATGGTTCAGGCATTTCTCCGAACAGTGGGCAATAAGAAAATCATAAACCGATCAAAGTATTGATCTTCAGGCATATTTGGCGTGGCGAGGGAGGGAAACGAAAGGGAGATTAATAAAGGGAAACAAAGGGAAAGGGAAAGAGAGAGTTGGGCACTTGGGCTTATGCCAAGTAACGAACAATATTACCGAAAAGCGTAACTATCATTAAATGTGGTGCACTGTTTTAGATATATTTTTGGGCGGGCAAATTTTCAGCGCCCAAGCCCTTAAGTTAAGCCAACGCCTCCTAGAGTTCCTTTAACAACAAACTTCTTATTCATTTTGAATGTCTTTTTTTTTATATATATATAATATATATTCATTTTGAATGTCGGTATATACAAACTTTGTAATACAAAGTTTTAGAAAAGGCAGTAGAAAAAGTAGCGGTTTCATGCTTCCATTAGGAGTTTTTTTTTTTTCTTATAAGGAGTTGTGTTTTTAAGTAAAGAAAGAAAAGTATATTTACCTAGTTTGGCTCTTTCCTCTTAAATAAGGTCTCGATTCGAGTTATGTAAGAATGAAAAACCATTGTTAGGAGAGTTTTGTCGACATAGTGGACCAACCTGCCCAAAGTGTCAATGAAACTATATCACATTTAACAATATATCACCAAATTGTTTGATAAATGGCAATGAGATGAGCATTCAATATAAATGGAATAGAGTAATTCTTAAAAAATTAATATAATTATTGATATTTTCAAATTTTTTAAGGTGTTAATAACTTACTAACAATAGTATATAACATCAACGGTTATGAAATCTGTCAATGAAGTATTAGATTCTCTTTTGTCTTCGTTACTCATGAACATAATGTTTGAATGAATTACACAATAAAAAAAATGTTAGTCTCTTAATTCTAATGATTATGATCCATATTTTGACGATATAAATTATAAAGCATCTCGTATTATATTGTAAAAAGAAAGTTGTCTAGGAGAGATTGAAGTTCAATAGAATTAAATTAAATTAAATTAAATTAAATCATATATAAAACCTATATATCAAAGAAAGTCTCATCAAATTACGTACAAAAAAGTGCTGGAAAGAAAGGTAAATTAATCTATCAAAACTTGTTCATGGTGTGAATTGATGTATCATAATCAAAGTTTCGAATTTCAAATCTTATGAATTGATAAAAATAGGTGGCAAAAGAATTTATCTCATTTGGAGTTCAATGACTTAACTCTAGCTTAATCAAAGATTTAATGTGCTTACTGGATATTCTGAAAACTTGAAACATGAAAAATTGAAATTAAAGTTTTAAAACTATGTAAATATATAGAAATATACCTATTCTTCTTTTAAAAATCTATATTATAAAAAATAAAAAACAATAATTACAGGAAGTGAAAGTACTAAAAAATCAGTCAAAAGATTTAATCTTATTACTTTGATTACTATTTAGCTTGGTTGTTTCGTCATCTCAATATTGGTTTTTTTGTTATTCTCACAAACTTCTAAAGGCATTTTTTACTTTCTAATAATTTAATATAATATAACATATTTATAAGTGGTTTGGCTAAACTGTCTATTTAACATTATATAATTTTCTCTCTGATTATCCGATTAAGGTGATTTAAGTGTTTATTAAAAGATTGTTCCATGATCTTCAACTTTCATGAAGGCCTCGAAAATTAAATTAAATGTTTCAAGTATAAAAAATGCTTCCGAAAATTTGTTGTTTCGGTTAACGAGAATAGACGGTCCACTTAATATTATATAACTTTTGCTCTAGATGTATGATTGAGATGATTCAAGTGTCTCTTGAAAGGTTGTTCCATGATCTACAACTTTCATGAGGACTTGAAAACTAAATTTAATGTTCAAGGTATAAAAAATGCTTCCAAAGAATTAGTTGTTTCAGTTAACGGAAATAGACGGTCTACTTAATATTACATAATTTGTGCTTATGGTGGAAATATAATTTGTGCTTATGGTGGAAATTTGACCCACAGAGGGGTTTTTTTTCAAACTTCCCAAAATACCCTCGGTCTTTATCTCAAATAACAAAAAATCAAGCATGAAATAACCGGAATACCCCTATTAATTTTTTCTTGGATTAATGAATTAATGAGGCTAATTCTTTAGATCGGTTTTTTCGTCGGATCCTTACTTAAGTCTAAATCTTTCAAAACACATGACCTAAAGCAATTGGTCATCGTCCTCATTTGGCAAAGCCATAAGTCACCAATAATATGTTGAAAATTGATTGGGGACTATTGTAGTACAAGAACATGTTTGCATAGTGAAGGGTGCGGGCTCTTAACTAGTTATGCTTAATAAGAGAAATAGTATATGTTTTCATGTTGTCGTATTTATGATATCTGAATAAGGCTGTGTTTGGATGCGGATAAGGTGGGGCCATATAAACAAGGGAAATGTAGAAGGATGATTTTACATTTGTGGGTGTCGTTTAGAGCATGGAGAGAAGAGTGATTTATAAGATTTGGGACTTTGATGGAAGGAGTAGCTAGGGGAAATGACTCCAAAACGGAGTGAATGAGAAGCCCAACCTCACGTGATTATCTGATGATAATGACAAAGATTCAGTGCTTTTGCCATTTTGCTTGCCCTAGCAATAACCAGACAAAACCACACTATATTTCATTACTCACATGTCTTTTTTTTTGGTTGATAAATGATAAATCTCCGGTTTTGCTCATTCACCATCACTTGCCACTTGTTAATGGTGACCGCGGTTCAGTTTCAATTAATTACACATATATAGGTACAAATAACACTGTTACAAGGAATTAGTATGGGATCAGTAATATTCTTGACCCATAGTTAGAACTTAATTAGAAGGGTACTTGAAGGATACCATACCCGGCAGAACAAGGAATTAAAAGCATGTCTTTCTTTAATTTATTTATTGTTTAAAGGGTGCTTTGCTTTGTGCTTTTCTAGTTTGCTTATGATTGGGGTAAATTAGTTTTAGCAACAACTGTAGTAACTTTTCTCCAAGAATCCTTAAACCATGGTTTCATTGCGCAGAATAAAAAGAAGAAAAGAAACGCAATTTTTAAGTGTTCGGATTTGGAATCATACTCCTGCATAACGGAAAGCTATATGCAGTTGACCACTATATTCGTCTTTATTAATCTTGGTAATGACTTATTTGTTTGTTTATCTATAACTATAATGGGGATTTATGAAGGACAGATTTTTATGGAACTTATACCTCTTCTCGTCAACTTAAAAAAAGGGCAATTCAAATTTCAACATATCATCATTAGAATTTTTTAATTTTGTTTGGGATTCTTAAAGTAGGTTTCGTGTTCGAGAACGTACACCTGATCGAAGTCCATGACTAGAGTTGTGGGAAGGGAGGGGGGATCAATGGCGAGAGCTTATATTATATGCAGAGAATCTAAGTTTTGAAGGAGATGGAGAAGCCATTTATAGGCTTAATCTTGATTAATGCCTTTTAAAAGAACTAGAAATTTACTTATCAAAATTTTGTTATTTAAATTGTACATACGTTAATGTTAA